>BPLR01014069.1:0-119744 GCA_021605095.1 Caerostris extrusa
AATAAATATCCACGTAGGTGGCCGTCAAAAGATACATTTTCTTCATAATATATATTGGATGGAATTTTTTATATGCCAACAAAAGAACCGAATAAAACAGATTTGGGTATAAAATATATATTGTAAATATTATTTTATACATGCAGCTTTTTATAAAATATTTTGAATATATAATTATATGTAAAAATTTTATATATAATTTTTATATAATATTTTTTATATAATTTTATATAAAATGTTACATAAAATGTATTATATATGAATTTTTACACGTAATACTTTTTCTATATATTAATTTATATAAAAAAAATATTTTTTTTATATAAAATACATACATACATACATATATATATATATATATATATATATATATATATTTTAAAATATTTTCATACACTAAAAATATATCTAAAATACTAAATGTTTTTAAATTCATTTTAATACCAAAATATCCCCATCATTTCAATAAAAGCTTCAATATTTTTCTTCTAAAGTGGTAAACATTTTTATATCACTATTATAAAAGCGATTTTATTTTTTGCCTACAGTTCAGGTTTTTCTCCGCGCGGACAAGTGCTCCCATTTTGCTCGAACAGAAACAAAATCGAGGAATTGTTCTATAACCTAACCTTTTCTAATCTTGACATTCCCATCTGTGTTAATACAGTTATCAGTGCAGCCATAAGATTTGTATCTTTCTATTTGTAGAGAGTTTCCTCGTTTTTTATCAAATTTGTTCTTTTCATCCATGACCCAATCATTATAATTAAAGAAAAATAAATAACCACATATATGACTTTTATTTAAGTGGTACATTTTCTTCTTAACATATATTTTAAGAATATATAAGGAAGAATATTTAATATATATTTTTGGGATCATTTTTCTAAAAGTCATTTAATAACAAAATATCCATCATTTCAATAAAACTCAGCCAGACATATTCTTCTAAATTTAAAATTTTTTATATTCTAAAAGTTGCATATATATAATCTAAAGTTGCATAGGTTCTAAAGTTCTAAATATTATAAAATCTATATATTCTATATATTCTAAAAATCTCACATATATATCCTAATTTTTAATTTCTATTCTTATTTATATTGTAACATTATTATGTATTTTAAGTTTCTTATTAATCTATAAAGTTCTATTATTAAGTTAATAAAGTTTCTTGTTATTCTATAAGTTTTTCAATATTTAATATCCTTTTAAAAAGTGATATTAAATATTCACTTCTTTCATTACAGTTGAGGGGTTTTCCTTCGCGCGGACGTGCTCCCGTTTCACTCCGTACCGAAACAAAAGCCGCGGGCGATTGCGCTATCCTAATGAGGATGTCAGGGAGGATGGCTGGCGATCGATTCGTTTATCTCGCGGCGCTTATTGCCGGACACCCCCCTGTTTTACTTCACTTCACTTTGAAGAGGCACCCCGCCCTGAGTGGGTGGCCAATAAGGCCGAGGATTAGGCTGCCCTCAATTATTTCACGAATCGCACACTTGAAAATGTCACATTCGAAATCCAAGGAAATAAAAATTCATTTCAATAATGGGATACAATAACAAAAATATAATTGTAATAAAAGAATCATTTGCATAGGAGTTTAATTAAAATGATAGAAAATTAATTATTAATTGTTCCCTTTGTGTAATCGAATAAAAAAAGGAACTTGAATTCTTTAAATTGTTCGAAATATTCACTTATACAGTAAACAAGTAATATGAAAAAAAAAAAAAAAAAAAAATTAAATCCATTCCTACTTTTGCCACTCTGTTGCAAAAGAAAGTCCTTTAAGAAAAATTTTCGTTCATTTTTTTTAAGTTTATTTGGTGCCATCTCTATGGGTAGATACATGCAACTTAAAACTAAAAAAAAAAAAAAAAACAAACTAAAAATTAATTAAATTTAATGAATGAATTAATATTTGAAAAACTGTATGAACATCAGTGTCATCCACTACAAGTTCAAAAAAATGTATTCGAACTTGAGTGGATGAATAGAAAATATTTTAGTAACGATTGAAAATGTGAACAAGACATATATAGGTGTGTGAGGCTAATAAGAGGAATTGGAAAATGCCATCACCGCTTCTACAAAAAATTGACTGTTGATTTACCTTCTCCGTAACTTAGTAAATGCACAGAAACGGCTGTGTGTGCAATGTGTACACCAAAATTGGGAATTGAAGATGTGGTATTTTTCTATGGGGAACTCAAAACTCTACAGTCAGAATCTTAAATTACTATCTTCTTTGCTTTTGTAAATAATTCTCCATATTGGAAGAAACTGTTACAAGAGATTAACACCCTATTTATAAGAATCTTAACAGTACCTCTCATTTTATATGGACATTTAGATTTTTGTAATTATAATGACTAACATTAATAAGAGAACAAATTTGATAGTAAATTATTCGTCCCAGAATCTCTCAACAAGGAAGAAAAATCTTAGTGTTTGCACTAATAACACTATTTACTAAACACAGATAAGAATATAAAAATAGTCAAGATTATCATTTGGATTATTGGAAAATCGTTGATATTTGAAAAAAAATCTATATTTAGCTTTCATATAATTAATTTAAATTTTTATTGTTTTCCCCACTTTTTCAATTCCTACTATTAGCTCTCTGCCCTATTTATATCCTGTTCAAAGTTTTAATCGTTCATGAAATACTTTTCATTCATCCACTCAAATTCAAATACATTTTTGAGCTTGTTGTGGATGGCTTTTGACGATTAATACAGTTTTTTTCAAATATTCATTAAATTCAATTAATTAATTTGAGTTTTTTTAGATGTAAGTTACATGTATCTACCAATAGATGGCACCAGATGTAAGAGGAGAATTTCAACTTTATTTGTAAAAGACTTTTCTGCAATATAGTGAAAAAAAAAAAGTAGGAATTGACTTAAAACAAATTTGTAAATACTTGTTTTAATTCCAATCAATACAAAATGATTAAATTGTGATAAAACAAAAAAATAAGCCATTTTCCTCGCCATAAAAATCGTTTTCTGAAGAGGTCAAATATACGATTCCTTTAATTTCACGCGTTAATTTTTCAAAATATTACCTTACAAACCTTACAAAATATACCTTACGAACCTTACAAAACAAAGAATTTTATTTACTTCTTTGTTGTTTTATCAAAAAGAGTGAAACATAAGTTATTCTTCAAACTCATTCTATCCTTTTTTTTTTTTAAAAAAACAGTACTGTAAATAAACTTTTCATATCTTAGAAAGCACAAGTTTTAATGAAATTTTTTTAAATCAGGCAACTGTCGTAAGAGAAAAAAGATTTTAAGAAATTTTAAAATTTCTGAACTTTTGAATGTAATATAAGTTGAAATGAACTCAATAGTAGAAGAGAATGAATGAAAATATAGCGTGTTTAAAGAACGTTTTCTGCTTAATTTAAATAATATTCGGAAGAAGATCCTAGAATTAAAATTTCATCGAAATATCCATTTTTTATTCTTAATCCAAAGTGGGTCATTCATTTTTATTATACTTTATTCCAGCATCCAATCAAATAGTGCTATGAAGTCCTGAAAGCATTTTCAGTTTTCATCTACTTGTGTGTCGTAATAGAAAAATTATTTTCATTTATTAATGTACTCGCACATTTTAAAACCACAAGGTTAATTTTTCTAGAATTCCTTTTTTAATTTCAAATTTTCGAAGAACTTAATTTTTATTTTATTTATATCTATTTCGTGTTATAGGAGAAAATTTAAAGGTAAATTAAAGGCTTCTGTAAATGTAACGCTTTTATGCATTAAATGCTTTTTTTTGCGAAGAATATTGCTCAGGTATTAGTTCTTCTTAAAATGAATTTTAATTCTTATAAATATTCTCAATTTAGCATTGTCGCTATTCTGCAACCAGATAATAAACCGCAGAGCCTTCATCCCTCATACATTTCGCGTTCATTTTAGTTAAAAAATAGAACATTTTTTTTAAGATTCAGAGATTTTATTTGTTAGGGAACAAGAACACATATTGTTTCCATTTTTATTGGAATACATTTTCGGTTGCTCTTTGAGATTTAAGATTTTGTTCTTTTCTTATATTTTACCGTGCTCAGTTGGACAACTCGAATTAAAATTGCCCTTAGGTTTTTTGAGATCTCAAAATCGTAAGTAAATAGAAACCCCTCTGTAAAAGTGCACAGATGACCTCAGTCAATGCAATAAAAGCGATTGGTTTCAAGTATTCTTTTTTTTTTACTCTTGCGAGTTTGTTCAGCAACAGAAGGAAATATTTCTGCTATAGTTTCGGTGTCAAAGATTTTTTCTTTTTCATAATAAAGACCGGCTCCACTACATAATTATGAATGTCTTGGACTATTTCAAGCAACTAATGAGGAATTTATTATTCGAATCATTATTCACTTAAACGATGTTCCGTAATCCCTATACGAATCCTTTAATCCTATATATCCCTCCTCCCCTTAAATATAAACAAGTAATAAAAAAAAAAAAATTTTAAAAGTCAATTATTACTTTTTTTCGCTATATTGCAGAAAGTCCTTTATAAATAATTTTCATTCATTTTTAAGTTTATCGGGCGCCCTCTATGGGTAGATATATACAACTTAAATCTAAAAAAAACTATAATTAATTAAATTTAATTATTAATATTTGAAAAACTATATTAACATCCAGTGCCATCCAGTATAAATTTAAAAAAATGTATTTGAACTTGAGTGGATGAATAAAAAGTATTTTACGAACGATTGGAAATTTGAACAAGATATATAGGGAGAGTGTGAGCCAATAGAAGGAATTGAAAAAATTTCAAGGGAAAATAAATAGTTATAAACTTATCTATGTAGATTAATAAAAACCAAATTGCCAGCTTAAATAATGTTATTACAATGGATTCACTTTGTCATTAACAAATACTTATAATGTTTGTGCTAAAACTTAAGCGTGAAATTCTATCAAACAGTTTGCACTTGGCGTTAAACTATAGATGCAAGTTAAGTTGCATTTTGGAACATTTTATTCTTGAAACTCTTTTAAACCCCTGCTTTTTTGGCCTCTGTAGTCCGAAAAAGTTAGCCAATGTGCTACTTCATGTTTTCATGAAAGTAAATTTAGAGGTAGAACTTACATCAGAAGATTCTTTACTAATGTGTCTTACTCTGATTTCTCTTTTATTTTATACGATTTTGTATTCATAATTTCGGATATAGAATAGATGAATCTGAAAATAGAAAAAGTACAAGCATTATCCTAAATATACTGAAATCTATCATAATATCCCATAGTGACCTCAAAGCCACAAACTATATCTATACAAATAGTAAGAAAGTGGTTGTTGAAATGCAAACAAATAAGTTGTTCTGATATACCAGTAGCCCAAAGATAAAACCCAGAGCTATTATGTAGGTTTTTTTTTGTTTGTTTAGTAAACACAAATAATGTCCGTTGCAGAAGTTGGTTCTAACTGAAGACATTTTGCAAGGCATTTACTTTGTTATTTCTGGTTGATGGTGATTATAATTATTCATCTCAGACATAGAATTAAAAAGCATACGCCAGCTTGTGAAAAACAAATTATTTGGTAAAATGTTGATAGATTAACATGGGACCTGAAAGTTTCACGGACCCATAGAGGATAAACAACAAATTTGCAAGAAGTAGTAGTTTAAATTAGAATCAGCTAGATACTTTTAAAGTTAGAATTTATATCTTATTTCTATTTTGGTGTTTTTATTAGAGGTTTACAGGTTAACAATTAAATGCACATTTTAATTGAATTAATGGGAAAAAAATGATATTGCAATGTTCACCTGAAAAAGATTTCAGATTTTTATAGATTAATAATAATTACAATTTCAAATGACAAATGATTTCACGATTTTTTTTTTTAAATTCTAGAATAAATTGATGTCTTTTAAATAAGGATCTTAAATTTTAATTTATGTTCAGTGTTTCGATTTATGAATATGAAACTTTTACTTATGCAAACATTCCTTACTTAAAACGGCAATACTTTTAAAGAACATTAATAATTTCATTTTATTAAAGAAATTGCAGAATTGCAACTTAAATCTAAAAACTAAAATTAATCAATTAAATTGAATGAATGAATTAATATTTGAAAAGACGCATCAAAAGATAAGTGTTTAAGTGTTTGCCAGCTGCATTAGAAAAAAGAAAAAAATTTGAAAAGACAGTATTCACATCCAGCGTCATCCACTACAAGTTTCAAAATAAATGTATTTGAACTTGCGTGGATGAATAAAAATATTTTATGAACGATTGAAAATTTGAACAAGATATATATGTAGAGAGAGTGTGAGCTAACAGAAGGAATTGGAAAAAGGCATTTTAATCAACAGTAGTATCAAATAAACTATAAGTGTTTAAAAAGCATTTCTAAGTAAAACGTATATTAAACGAACTATTAAGGGGAAAGTTAACATAATTTAAACTATTCAGTTTCTCAGATTTAAAAAAAAATATTAAATTGTTTATAAAAAGACTAATTACTTGAAAATAATTACTTGCATTTGAATAAAAAGCATTATCCAAAGGGAAAACATAACAGTTTGAAAATGCATTTACCTTGTTAATTCGCAAATATGGAGATACACTTGATAGAAAAGGCAAATCCATATTTAATAAAGAAATCTTTTATAAAATATATTCAATTATTTATAAGTAATTGATGGCGTTTTATTAAAAAAAAGCAACTCAAAAATGAGCTATGAAAATTCAAATTTTTCTGATTTATCAAAGTAATTCCTTATATTAACAACTATAATGATAAAATAATAATAATAATAAAATAATAATATATCCTTATAATTCCTTATAATTTTTTTTTATTTTTATTAAAATATACTTGTTAAAATTCACAGTTTGTTTGACATTATTCTTGACTAAAATGCAAGTGTTTAAAAATCATTTCTAAGTAATACAAATTGCTATTAAATGAAAAACTAGCATATTTTAATTTCATCACGTTTTAAAAGTATCAAATTGCTTATAAAAAGTTTGTTAGTGGAAGTATTTGCTTTCATTTCAACAAAAAGTATTAATCCAAAAGAGCAACAAACAGTTTGAAAAAGCATTTACCTTGCTAATGCGCAGATATGGAGATACACTTGATAGAAAAGGCAAATCTCGCTAAGCCAGTGTTAAGTGGAATGACAATCTTCGCCGTAAATGCTGCCGCTATTCCAGCTGCTCTGCCGGGTGTCGAACCGCTGTTTAAACGCCATATTTCCGCGATACAGAAAATAAAAAAGCAGTGATTAACATCCACTGGGTCACGAGATGATGCCAACACGGGATGCGTAATTCATCTCGGCTTCAATGGGAGAAATCGTTTGGTTTATCGCAATTGCACACAATTTTCGGAAATAGAAATATATAGGAAAGAATTTTTCCATTTAGATAAGGTCAGTGCGTATCTAATTTTTAGAAAGACAGTCTGTTAAATTAGGACATAACTTTTTTTTCCAATTCCTTCTATTAGCTCACACTCTCCCTATATATATCTTGTTCAAATTTCAAATCGTTCAAGAAATACATTTCATTCATCCACTCACGTTCAAATACATATTTTTTTAACTTGTAGTGGATAACACTGGCTGTTAATACAGTTTTTTTTTCAAATATTAATTCAGTAATTAAATTTAATTCAATAATTGTAGTTTTTTTAGATTTAATTTGCATATATCTACCAATAGACGGCGCCAGATAAACTAAGAAAAAATGTATGGAAATAATTTATAAAGGACTTTCTGCAATAGAGTGAAAAAAAAAAAAAAGTAGGAATTGACTTTAAAAAAAAATTTTTTTTATATTACTTGCTTTCAATTCCTTGTATTTCAAATTTTCCCTATACATATCTTGTTCAAATTTTCAATCGTCCATAAAATACTTCTTATTCATCCACTCAAGTTCATGTACATTTTCATTTTGAACTTGCAGTGGAGGGCACTTAATGTAATACAGTTTTCAAATATTAATTCAGTCATTAAATTTGATTCATTAATTTTAGTTTTTTTAGATTTAAGTTGCATGTATCTGCAGATAGATGGCGCCACATAAACTTATAAAAATGAATAAAAATTATTTATGAAGGACTTTCTGCAATGGAGGGGAAAAAGTAGAATTGACTTTAAATTTATTGAATTTGTTTATTACTTGTTTTTTTTTAAGTACGTCGTGATAAGTGAACTTTAATGGAAACACCCAATGCTATTTTAAACACCCAAGCATGCAGATTATCGATTCTGTTTTTACAAAAGACATCTTTGAGTAATTTTCTTTTTATGAACATTTATGGGGCCTGAGGGGCCGAGTGGCTAGCTTTCTGGTATAGTTCCGGGTATCGTGTCTCGGCAGTGACATGGATGTTTGTGGTGGTTAGGAATCCACTTTAAGCCGTAGGTCCCGGTCTTATATGACTGTTGAACGTTGGGCGTAGAGTTGACAACTCTACCCCGTAAAAAAAAGAAAAACATCTCTGGTCTCGAAATCTACCAGTAGGTAGACGGCCTTGGCCTACACTGGGCTGTTGCGCCAATGATGAAGATGAACATTTATGTGTCCTTCAATAGACACATTGAGACGGATCGAAAAGATTTCTTAGGGTCGAAAAGTAATTTCGGAGAAGGTTATTATTGTAATAAAAATAATTTTAATTTTTAAAAAATCGAAATTTTAAATTGCATAATGTCAAATGTAAAATGACACTTATTTTTCAAAATTGTACTACAGAAATTTTTTTCTTGTTCCTGAATTACTCGTTCGGAATCGAGGAAGCCTGGTTCCTCCCCCGACACAGACGAGGTTCTGCTTTTTGGTAACAGCTGGTTCGATAAATCTGTAGGCATGCAAGTTGCTACATTGGGCTAAATTGGTTTGGTTTGTCACTCTACTGTCATCTTGTGCACACTTGAGGCTAAATAGAGGGAATCTGCAGTTTAAAGTGGATTCCGAACCACTCAAACATCCATGGCATTGAAGAAAAAGGAGAAAAATGAAATTTTTCAAATAACATCCTTTGGAAGGTTATTTCTAATCGCAATGCCGAAATGTAAGTTTGGTTTGTCACTCTACGACAATTTTGAGCACACTTTTGGGCTAATTAAACAGGGATCTACTACTTAATGTGGATTCAGAACACCTTACAAACATCCCTGCCACCTGATGCCTGTGGTACCAAAGGCCAGAGCTCTAGCCGTCAGGCCATCAGGTCGCACTGAAATGTAGAAGTAGAGTAACTAGGTGATTAGGGTGCATCCTGAGAAACGTCGAATCTCCTACATTTCCTCCATTCAAGTGATAAATAATATCCGATGAAAGAATTATATTTAAAAATCTTTTTCAATGCAAATGAAATTACGCTTTAAGCTAGTGGGATGGTTGAATGTGTTGGTCTCACTATGTTACGAATATCCACTTCGGTGATTCAATACTGAAAGCTCCTGGAACAAACGTCCTGAAAGATGACATCTGATTACCTCACGGTCTTTTCATCTTCTCGAAGTGTGGAACTTTGTACAGTTTTACACTCCTAAATCTGATGAAAGGACAGTCTTTTTTTCAATTTCTTCTATTAGCTCACACTCTCTATATATATCTTGTTCAAATTTTCAATCGTTCATGAAATACTTGCTATTCATCCACCCGAGTTCAAATACATTTTTTTTTGAAACTGCAGTGGATGACACTTGTTGCTAATAATTTTTTTCAAATATTAATTCATTCATTAAATTTAATTAATTTTTTTTTTAGATTTAAGTTGCATATGTGTACCAATAGATGGCACCAGATAAACTTAAAAAAATGAATGAAAATTATTTATAAACGACTTTCTGCAATAGAGTGAAAAAAAGTAGGAATTGACTTTACAATTTTTTTTATATTACTTGTGTGTTCTATGTTCGTCGGGTCTCAAAGTGAGCTCCAAATGACCCATAATTAGGTTGTTACAGACAAGTAGAAAAATATAAAATTCAGAAACATTTTCAATAAGAGTAGGAAACTAAGGCATCATTAAATATTAATTTATTCTTCTATATGATGCACTTCTAAACAAGTTTAACAGAATAACTATAGTTTAACAGAATAACACTGACGCCTGCCTAAATAAAGTAAAAGTGAAAGCGTACAGCATGATGTACCAACATTTAATAAGCACTCTGACCTTATAAAGATTTTCGTTTTTACTTCTTTTACGGCAGTTTTACTTTACTATATTTTATTCATCATAAAAAATGTTGCCAATTTTTAAGCCATGGATGAATGGATGAAAGCATTTTCTTTCAATGTAACTCTGCCCATTTTGAAATTAAAGAATTAAAACGTATATATTTTGAAAAGTTACATGCCTCTATCAGTTTTAATAACACAGCTAACACTTTATAAAACTCAGCTATATCCATTTTATTTTTCCTTTTGCAGAAAAAAAAGGCTGTAACATATTAAAACATATTAAACATGTGCTGTAAAACATTAAATCTTTTTTTAAAGAAATTAAATGCAACAAAAATGCTTGATAAATATAAATCACAGTGATGACCAAATGCATCCTAATGCAAATATTCAATATAATTTTGAATTCCTCGCAGCAAACAGAACCGGTGGGTTATGCTTGTATTGTACATTCCTAGGTTCGAAAGTGTTTGAAAAGTACCAATCTTTAAACGATTTGTGTAGCTTCATACGTTATTCACTTTTATTATTGCAATCCAATCCACTGCACTAGCTGTCACATGGAAAACTGCAATCAGGCTAAATATAGGATTCAACAGAAATTCAACCTCAGCGGTGTCAAAAGAGATAATGTTAATTTTGGAGTAGGTTTGACTATAAAAATAATTTTAACTTTTAATAACTAACGTATTAAACTATTTAATTTCAAAAGAAAAATAAAAAATTTCATTAAAATTAGAATAAACTAACTTAAAACATATTAAACTTTTTGTCCTAAAATTATACATTACTCCGCATGACATACGGCTCATCACAAATAATGGATCCGACCAATTCAGTCTTTGTACCAGATGTTCAAATTGATTAACTGATAGAACAATACATAATGCCTAAGTTTTTATTCTAAAAATATTGCAAAAAGTAAAAAGGTAATAAGGAGAAAAACATATCCCTCAAAGGATTTATCAATAGTGTCCTTATATCATTAGGTAAATTAAGAGAATTAAAAACAAGTAATATATAAAAAAAAAAAAAAATAAAGTCAATTCCTACTTTTTTTTCACTCTATTGCAAAAAGTCCCTTATAAATAATTTTCATTCATTTTTTTAAGTTTATCTGGTGCCATTTATGGGTAGATATATGAAACTTAAAGCTAACAGAAAACTAAAATTAATTAATTAAATTTAATGAATGAATTAATATTTGAAAAAAAAACGGTATTAACATCAAGCGTCATCTACTACAAGTTAAAAAAAATGTATTTGAAGTTGAGTGGGTGAATAAAAAGTACTTTATGAACGATTGAAAATTTGAACAAAATATATATAGGAGAGTGTGAACTAATAGTAGGAATTGAAAAACAAAGAATTTTTCTAGTCAGTAGTTTTAAAAGCAAGTTTTTGGAACAATTGATGATACTTTAACGCTATCTACTAATTAGAATAGTGGACATAAACTTACTTAAGATCTTTGTTTTCTTTTCAGAGAGCTACCAAAATACTGTTGTAAAAATAAGAAGGAAATGAAACCAAAGCAAAAGGACCATTTAACATGGTGCAGTATTCTAGAAGGACAAACTTTCATTTTGAAATTTTGCATGCCGCTTAGGAAATGTTTCACAGTTGCATTTTTTGTTTTTGCTATCTCATTGATATTAACACATGAAATGCAATAAATAAACAATGATTGAAACTTATCTTATCAAATTTCCTTATTTACAACTTTTGTTAAACTTAATAGCATTTCTTTCAAAATAATTGACGAGTTAAAATATGAATTCATTTTAACTATATTCTGATAATAATTCTAAATTTTATTTTAAATTTAGAATGAGTAGCAAAAGGAAAAGTGAAATAGAATGTAAAGAATTTTTTTTTTCATATTTTTCCCTCATTTAAAATATTTTTTTCTAGGATAAATATAATCTGCACCAAAGTGGTATGTTTAAAGTCTTCACGCAGAGTGAATGTGAATCAACACCGAATTTTAAAGATTAAAACGTATGTGATCAATGATTTAATTTGCTCAAAAATGTATTAAAAATTCTTTTTTTTCTTCTGTCTTGGAAGTTTACAAAATCTTAGTTATTAAAATCATAATTAAAAATCATTAAAATTATATAAATGAAAAAAACATGCAATTAATTCTTTCTTATATTTTCCTACAATTTAGAATAATTTTTTTTGCCATGGTAAAAACTGGCATAGACACACATTGACATCCTTAGAGTCATTCGCGTAGAGTACATTTTAATGAATTGAATGTTTTTGGTTTAATGGGGTAAAAACTCTAATAATTATAATTAATTAAAAATTAATTATAATATAATTATTTTAAAATGAGAAATTTTCTTCCTCTGTTGGAAATTATTTACCTAAAAAATTAAAAATAGAATTTTTAACTACTTCACTGTATCGTCCGACGTCCAAACGTCCAAACTCTAATTATAATTGATTTTTAATAATAATTTTTTAAAATTTCTCCTTTTCTTCTCAATTGGAAATTATTTACGAAAAATAATACGAAATTATTCAGAAATAGTGGAATTTTTAACTACATTGGTATACTGAAACCACAAGAGTCGACGGAATATTCTGGACATCCAATGCATTTATCTTAACAAATTATTCTTGACATCTGGAACACAAAGCAGCTCAATTTGGCACTCAATGCCTGTTTCCATAGCAACTGCAAAAAGAATGTCATAATTATATTATAAATAGATACGAATTAGTCTGGGTGAGGGCACTATGCATAACGGAACGTTTACTTTAGAACGAAACGAGCAGCAGACATTTGCCTCATTAAAAATGCAGACATTTCCCCAACGATTCGACTTTGTGGAAACCGACAGCCATAAAAATTCCGCATAAAGCGTTGAAAACAAATAAAATCCCGTTTCAAAAGGATTTGCATCAGTTGCTGTTAAGAGGAAACACTCAAAATTCGAGATAACATCTTCCGCTCCGCAAGCAAATTAAAAATATTTCTGAATGACTCGACAGTTACCTCAGAGCAGAGATGTACAAGATTTGGGCTGCACGTATTATTATGCAAAAACTCGAAGATTTATGTGTTCCATATATTTATGCTAAATGTAATAAAGTCAATTTAAAGAAATTCGATTCGATATTACTTTAATACTACTGCGTCCAAAAAGTAAGACCAATTTTCAAATTAAGAAATTATAGTTTAACTCTATAAAAGCGTGTTTTTTAGTTTTTAATCAAACTAAAAAGTAAAAAATAATTGTTAACATGAGAATAAAATGACTGACGAGAAAATTAATTTCACTGTTCTAAAAGCGTGGGGTGCTCGATATCAATCGTTATAATTTTTCACTAGTTTCATTCCGAAATGCAGAGTTAGTTTAAAAATGTCATACAAAGCATCCCCCGCTTTTAGAACAGTGACATTCATTTTATTCTTATGTTAACAATTATTTTTTACTTTTTAGTTTGATTAACTCTAAAAGCATGTTTTTCGGTTTTATTTAAACTGTAGTATTTATATGAGGTCCCGGTACGGAGGACTGGAACTATAGTTCTTACAATAACTTAAATGTGAGTAAAACAAAAGCCTAAAATGCGAATAGGTCGAGCCATCCAGGATTCGAACAGGGAATCGCCTGATCCGTAGTCGGGCGCGTTATCTGTTGTGCCACTGTCTCACTTAGGTTTGAATGCCCCAGGTTCTTTCATTCTACATGGGTTAAATTGCTCTTCCTTAGTTAAAATAAAATCACTCGTCCTGGCGATCCTAATCACGATGAGATAATAAACTTCTGAAAATATTTTAGTGTCGTCGGTCCTTGATAAGTCTACAACGTTTAAATGAGCTTCAAGTTTTCAGCTTCCAGCAGGGCAAAAAATCGAGCCCAACGAGTCAGTTGCAAACAAACATACGGGTGCAACTAATAAAAGCGCATTAAAAACGCAGACATTTCGACTTTGTGGAAACCGACAGCCATAAAAATTCCGCATAAAGCCTCGAAAACAAACAAAATCCCGCGTCAAAGGATTTGCATCACTGTACAGTGAAGAGGAAACGCTCGAAATTCGAGATAACATCATTCGCTCCGTAAGCAAATTAAAATAGAGTGCCGACCGTTTATTTCTGAGTGACTCGACAGTTACCTCAGAGCAGAGATGTGCAGATTTGAGTTGCATGCATTATGACTTTTATATATATTTCATGTATTTATATCATAAAAGAAATTTAAAGAAATTCGATTCAATATTACTTTAATAAGTGATTTTGTATTGGGTTCGATTATTGCCAAACAAATAAATTGTTTTATAATTCTATGCATAACGGAACGTTTACTTTTAGAACGAAAACGAGCAGCAGACATTCGCCTCATTAATAAATTAATCGTTTAAAAACACTAAAAAACACGCTTTTAGAGTGAATCAAACTAAAAAGTGAAAAATAATTGTTAACATAAGAATAAAATGACTGTTCTAAAAGCATGGGGTGCTTTGTATGACATTTTTAAACTAACTCTGCATTTCGGAATGAAACCAGTGAAATATAACGATTGAGATCGAGCACCCCACGCTTTTAGAACAGCGACATTCATTTTCTCTCTAAAACAACTCTAAAAGCGTGTTTTTAGTGTTTTTAAACTATAATATTTAAATGAGGACCCGGTAGGTATGAACTGACTCGACAGTTACCAAAGAGATGTACAGCACGCATTATGAAGCAAAATCTTGAGATTTATGTTTCATATATTTATGCTAAATATAATCAATTTAAAAATTCGATTCGATACTACTCATTAAAAAATCACTCATGCTTTCCTCACCATAAAAAAAATCACCCGCGAAGAGTTAATTAAAGACATAGATGTTATTTTAAACTCCTAATAAGAATTTGCCTTTTATAAGACAAATGGGTATAAAGTTTTGATTGATCAGTGTATGATATAGAAACACACTTTACTTAACTACACACATTTAAAACTATGTAGCCTCTTGTCAGATGAAAAGAGGAGTTATAAGTTAATGAAAATGTATTTGGAAAGCCTTGAGAACATAAATAAATATGTGATGAAATAGTTGTATGCAAGACTCTCCATTTCGCAATAGAACATAATTTCTACATCATAAACTCACTTTCAAAAAAAAAAAAAAAAAAATGGTCCAACAAAACTCCCGGAAGTGCGGTCAAGCACAACTGCCCAAATGGAAATAACAATATAGTGCGTGCAGTTTCGAACTGAGACACAGGAAACGGATTTTTATTAACTTATCGCTGATACTAAAAGCCCTTCATGAAAACGCACACGTTTTCCAAGCGAAAGTTTTATATGAAGACAGAAAACCATTCCGCATGTGTACATATACGAATAAACTATAGGAAAGTCCAGGAATTCGCATTTTTTCCCCTCCATATCACGCCACTGTGATATATAGAGCACTTTCACCTTAAAAACTGCCGGTAGTGTTATGGAGGGATTTTTATGAAAACCTACTCATAAAACAACTGTCTTCATGTTTCAAAATAGTTTGATGGCCCTAATACTTTCGCATAGTAGTGTGTCCGAAAAGTAAAGACCCATTTTCAATTTAAAATTACCGGGCTTATGGAATTTCAATTTTTTTTTTTTCTTTTTTAGGTTGTTGGCACTGCCCCTTGACATCTGTGTGAAATTGTCGTGAAAATAGTCATAAGTGTTTGAGTGACGCTTGGCTTTGTGAGACGTTAAAACTGATCCCGGCGATTTTTGAAATGTCTGAATTCACCGAGCAAAGAATTTGCATTCAATTTTGCTTGCTGTATAGATGTTGCAGAAGGCATTCGATGAGCATTCCTATATCGGAAAGAAATGTTTAGAAGTGGTTAAAACTGTTCATAGAAGGCAGAGAACGCGTTGAAGACGAAGAGCCCTCTGTCGACCACCTAATCTCAACCGACGGAGATCACGTTAAAAAAAAGATTTGGTGCTTGCAAACCCGTCGATTTACAATTAGAGACCTTGCTGATGATCGGAATTTCAAAAGGATCGGTCAGTTCCATTCTGGGGCTCAAATGCGTCAAATCTCGATTGGTACCGAAAGCACTGAAAGCGCAAGCTCTGATTCTTCGTGACTTTTTCGTCAAAAATGAAACCCATGTCGTTCCACAACCCCCGTATTCACACCGTGCCACCTCTGTCTAGTCCCTAAACTCAACAGACCACTGAGGGGGACACCGTTTTGAGTAGATCGAAGAGATTGAGGTGAGGTGATAGTTGCCAAACGGACTCATTGGTTGTCTTATCCTCAGTGGCCTGCAGTGCGGGACAGGCATTCCCTGAGTGATCTACTCATGGATGGAGGGAAAGGGAAGCTTCTGTGGTGATGGAGCACCCGTAGGTAGAAGTCTGACTTTGGCTACGGCCGGGGCATACGGCTTAAAGTGGATTCCGAACCACTACAAACATCCATGGCACCGCCGGGACTCGAACCCGAAAAATATATTTGAACTTGAGTGGATGAATAAAAAGTTTTTACGATGAACGATTAAAAATGTGAACAAAAGATATATGTAGGGAGAATGTGAGCTAATGGAAGGAATTGAAAAAGTCGGGGATTGAGGGTGTAGGGAGTGTTGCCAAACAAAATAATCTAGGACTCCTTATCTGTGAGATCGTGCATATCTTTTAGCTGATCTTTAGCTGCATTCAGAGCATTCGTCCTGCACTCAAATAGACACTCAATAAAAGGAATAGAAGATTTCATTAAAGGTAATCGACCCAATGGAGAGGTCAGTGGCAAACATTTTAAATGTCTTATGGAAATTGTTTGGGATGCTGGTGTTGCTGAACTGAGTTACAAACATTGACACATTTTAAAATTATGTTTAAATACATACATAAATATAAAATGTTTAAATATATACATGAATGGTGTTTGTTAAAAATTTACAAAGAATTTTTTTTATTTACGTTGCTTATTTTATAATTCCTAACAAAAAGAATATGCAAAAACACATCAAAAATTGACTTGCACACACATAAGTTTAACTCAAAGGAAGGATGCTATTCCTAACATACAACTGATCTGTAGTCAGTCACGTCATTTAGCACAAAATACAAGAAAATATTTGTCAAGAAACATTTGTCAAAACAAGAAATTTTTTGTCTTAACGAAAAAAGCCAATTAATTATCTCACACTAAATGTATTTAAACTATTTAGTTCTTACTTAACATCATTAAAATCTTTAAAAATTAAATTTCACGAGATTCTGAAAAGGATTACAGTCTTTATGACTGGCTGTTTAGCAAGCAGCACAGTGTGCCATTTTGACCATTTTAAAAGTCACTCACAGCATTCGTCCTGTATTCAAATAGACATTTAACAAGAAGAATAGAAAATTAAATCTAAGGTAATCAACCCAACGGAGAGTTTCAATGCTTTTATGGACATTGTTTTGGATGCTGGTGTTATTGTTAAATTAGGTTACAAAACCTCGACGAACAAATATTAAAATACATGACTATCATACTCAGTGTTATCCGGATATGTCTGAAGACGCTTTTATTATAAAACAACAGTAATTCTTCAATTTCCACGAAAAGCCTTAACTATGTCAACTATGGGGTGCCCCATGTGTTTTATCTTATCTTTTCTTTGTTTTCACCTTTCGTTTCAAGTACCAGTAGTACTTCTCATGCGTTCTAAATCAGGGGCAAACTTTCCAACCTTAGAGCCGTACTGTTTACCCCAGTAAGTACCAAGGGCCAAAACAGTTTTAATTTTTTTGCCATTATCTATAACTGTAGATTAATCGCCGAGTACGCGCTTTGAGCGAGCATACGCTTGTTAACTACAAACTATTGTCAGTGAAGAATCACAATTACATAAATTTCATTAGTATATTTTTACAAGTGGATACCCCGCAGTTTCATTCGCGTTCATTTCGCTTTTACCTTTCCTGAGGGATTTTCAGGATAAAAATCATACGTTTGATTCAGGATATATAGATTCCAAACATCGATATACATACATATGCGATACTCTTTACCCCGACATAACTACCGAGGGTAACCGCGGGATGTTCACTAAGTTCATAGTGTTAATGGGATTCATTTCAATTATTTGTTATGCTCAAGTTAAATTTTCTGCGTATTGTGCTTGTCATTAAGCTTTTTTACCTAGCGAGCTTCATTAAAACCGAGTTATTATCATTCTGTGTTTTTTATCCTACTTATTACAGCAACAATAGGTTAGCGCATGTCGCGGGCCGAAGTTAGCCCGCGGGCGTTAGTTTGGAGACCCCTGCTCTCGAATCATAATTTAAATGTTAATATGTTTGATCGATTGATCAGTAGTTCGTATATTTCTTTCATATTCAAATATACTTTTTTTTATTAAAAGTTATTCTTTGGTTACCGGAGTGTCGATAACGTTTATGGCAACTTTTCAGAAAGAAGACATTTTGGACTCGGAATTTCGAATTTTTGGTGATTTTTGGAATTTTAAATTTTGGTGTGCGTTTTTTCAATTCCTTCTATTATGCTCACAGTCTCCCTATATATCTAGTTCCAAATTTCAATCGTCCATAAAATACTTTTTATTCATCCACTCAAATTCAAATACATTTAAATTTATACTGGATGGCACTGGATGTTAATACAGTTTTTTCAAATATAATGCATTCATTAAATTTACTTCACTCATTTTAGATTTAAGATTATATATCTACCCATAGACGGCGCCAGATAAACTTAAAAGTGAATGAAAAGTATTTATAAAGGACTTTCTGCAGAGTGAAAAAAAAGTAGGGAATTGACTTAAATTTTTTTTTTTTTTTTTTTCTATTACTTGTTTTTATAGACAGACAACGTGCATCAAAAATAAGGTGAAAACTTTGTTTCATAAGTTAGTTAAAAAGGAAGCAAAAAGTGAGCATAAATCTGAGAAAGGCAAATGTAGTATCTCTTAAAGTACCTGGGAGAATATATCTTCGGATACGTAGAGTGACTGATTCCAATTGGCTGAGTGCTAGGGCCTTTATACCCTCCCTCATGCCACTACTCAGGCTCAGGTTTAGTTCTGGCAGTGGAATGTTGTCCTGTGTTTGTTTCGAATCCACTAAACTGTAGGTCCCGGTCTGTTTTTAACCCTCAGTGCACAAGATGACGGTAGTGCGACAAACCAAAACTCAGTTATGTAATTCAAATATCTTTCATTATGTTCTATAAGGAAACTCAATCTACTAAAAACTTTCCAATTTAAACTTAAAGCTCTTATTTAAAAATTGAAGGTGAAAAGCATTGGATTGAAAGTTCTAAAACTGGAACCGAAATTTGCGTCTGAAGCTACTATATTTTATTCATTAAAAACTAATAATTTACTAGAATTTATCAGTTTGTTTTATTTAACCTCTTGACCCATTTCGGCCACAGATGTGTGGGTCAAAGTTTATTACAATGACTATTATTAATAAAAGGATAAAAGTGAAAATAATTTATTCATTAGAACATCGGAAGAAAAATAAAAAAATCTTATGGTTTAGCTGCACTGATCAGGTGTCTGTTATGTAATTGAGGGGATATTAGAACTAGCATAAAAACTCTTATTTTCAGTGACTTGACACGATGTCTGAATTGTTAAGAGATAAATGGTTGTATTCGGCAATATAATACCAGATATATTAAAATTATATATTTAATTTTTATTAAATATAAGACTATTCTGTTTTTAGGAATGAATGAAGCATCGCTGCGCTTATAGCTATTGCGCTAACGCTAAAAGCGGGTTTCCAGGAATTTGCGTATTCCCACATGTCAGGTCCACTTTTCAACATGCTGTAAAAAAAAAAAAAAAAAAACACTCATCACAATGAGTCTTCATTTGAACTGAAGATACTTTGAAAAGGGGGGAATTTGGTATCAAAAAAAAAAAAAATTCCACCATTTTTCCATCCAATATGGTATGACCTTTGAGGTGGGGGATGGCCTTTCCACTTATAGTGTCACAAGTTGAATGACTTAGAAGTCATTTTTTCTATCATCAAAAACCGAAACAATCATGCACATTAAAACTACAGTTGGTTTAATGCAACTCATAAATACGTTGCAATTCCGATTCAAAATATCACTGGCAGCCGAATTCACTTTCTTCTTTTATGTCGCTTACAGCACCATCTATTAATGCACTTTTGGAATTTTTGACCACATCTTTTACCCTTTTATCTTCCGTTCAAATTTAAACTCATTGTGACAAGTGTTTCTTTTTTTTTAACTTCATTTCGAAAAGTAGGACTTTAATTATAATCACCCTGTAGAATGGAATAAATCATAACAAAAACAAAAAAAAAATAAAGAGAGAGAATATATATAAATAAGCTATTTTTTTCTATAAAAATCGTTCAGTGAGAAATTAGAAATGAATGCGGCATAATAAAGATAATTTTTCTCATTTCATTTGTTATGAAAGACAGCAATCCAGGGCTCCCACTTCCCTTTTTGAAGTAGCACGAGGGCGACTGGTTTTCATGTTAAGGTGGCTTACGAAAAGATTTAATGAATTCATCATCTAGAGGTGAAAAAAAAAAAAAAGCATCTAATGTCAAACCATTTTTGCAAGTACTGATAAGGTGGAAAAAATTTAAATAGAAATTTCATTCTATAAATTGTAACCCAATTCATTTGAGTAGCTCTCATAAAACTATTTATTAATATTAAATAAATTTTTGAGGGGGAAGAAATAATGGATGACTTTTATAAATGAGGCACATAACACAAGTGGCAAAAAAAAAAAAAAAATGCCGCCTGCGTTTTCTTAATTTATTTTAATTTTCAAAGAGAGAAAAAAAATATTAAATCATTTTCCATTATTCTCATAATTATGCTCATAATAAATTCAATGGCCGGGAAATAAGTTTGAAAGTGGATTTTTAGAGTGGACGTGCCATTTTCTTTAGGAAAGGAAGTTCTAATTAATGGCTCAATTGTTGGCACCAACACACAATTTAAATAGAAGCAAAAGAAGTAATATTAAAAAAAAATTAAAAAGTCCAATTCCTACTTTTTTTTTTCACTCTTAATACCAGAAAGTCCTTTATAAATAATTTTCATTCATTTTTTTAAGTTTATCTGGAGCAATCTATTGGTAGATGTATATGCAACTTAAATTTAAAAAAACTAAAATTAATTATTAAATTTAATTTAATTACAGAAATTAATATTTGAAAAAAACTATTAACATCCAGTGTCATCCACTACAAGTTAAAAAAAGAAGAAATTGAAAAATTAAACTCATTTTGTGATTTTTGGTTCAAATCGGAAGAAATTCATTCTTTTAAATCTTTTATTTTTAAAGATCAGATCTTTTTAGGCTTTCGAAAATGGTTTTGAGTTTGTATCCAGGAACATAGAAAAATGCAGTTGTTTCATCACGAGCTGCTATGCTGAACTTGTGCATTTCAAGACTTTGAAAAAATGGCACGTCCGGAAAATTCTGATTTGTGATAAGAAAGCAGTAAAGGTTATAATCATTTTCAGAAGTCCACAGCTTCAATTTACGATTTTAATGATATGTAAGAATTCAACTAAATTGTTTTAAATACAGAGTGGTTATAGTTAAAGTCCTCCTTTCAAAAATGTTATTCCAAAAAAAAAAAAAAACACTTGTCGCAATCAGTTCAGCCTTGAACTGAAAAACTACTTGAAGGGGAAATGATACGGCATCAAAAACAGTTCCAAAATGAATTAATAGATGGCACTATAGCGCCCAGAAAAAAGAAAGTGAATTCTTCTCAGTGATATTTTACTCCGTATTTGGATGAGTTGCACATTAAACCAACTGTAATGTTCAATGTGCTCGTTTGTTCTTGGATTTTTGACTTCCAAGTTATTCAATAGTTGTGACACTGTGAGGTGGAAAGCCCATCCACCATGGCACAGTCATGTACCAAGAGGAGCAGGAAAAGTGGAACTTTTTATTTTGATGCCATACCATTTCCCCCTTCTCAAGTATCTTCAGTTCAAAATTTGTACTTTCCTGTGACGAGTGGTATTTTTTAATAACAATTTCGAGAAGTGGGACTTTAATTATAAAAATCCTGTATTTGAAACTATATATTTCTATGTTTACATATCATTAAAATACAAAAATTGAAACTTCATGGGATTCTTAAAAGGATTAACTCTGGTGGGTAAGCAAGCAGTAAAGACTAGATTTTTAAATACGAGCCATTTTAAAAGTCTTGAAATACCTTAGTTCAGCACAGCATCTCGTGATGGAACAGCTGCATCTGCATTTCCAGTGACTCTGGAAACAAACTCAAAACCATTTCGAAAACCTAAAGATCTGATCTTCAAAATAAAAACATCAAAAGAATGAATTTCTTTTGATTTGAACCAAAAGTCACAAAATGAGTTTAATTTTTCAATTCCTTCTGTTAGCTCACACTCTCCCTATATATATCTTGTTGAAATTTTCAATCGTTAATGAAACAGTTTGGTTTTCCACTCAGTTCAAGTACTTTTTTTTTTTAACTTGTAGTGGATGACACTGGATGTTGATACAGATTTTCCAAATATTGATTCAGTAATTAACTTTTATTTTTTTAGATTTAAGTTGCATGTATCTACCGATAGATGGCGCCAGATATATTTCTAAAAAGAATTGAATAGAATGAAATTTATTTATAAAGGACTTTCTGTGATAGAGTCAAAAAAGGTGGAATTGACTTTAAACAATATTTTTTTAGCATTAATTTTTTAGTAATTTTATTTATTTTTTTTTTTAGTATTTTAGTATTACTTGTTTTTCTATTTTAATTGTGTGTGGTGTAACACCCTAACCACATAATTAGAATTTCCTTTGTGCAAAAGAAAATGACACGTCACTCTAAAAATCTCCATTCATTTTAAACTTATCTTTCGGGCCGTATTAGAATTTATTACGCTATAATTACAGAGCACAATGGAAATGATTAAAGAGTTTTTTTCTCTTGAGACATAGATTGAAAATTAGAAAATAAATTAAGTGTTGCAACGCAGACAGCATTTTTTTTTTTTTTTTTTTTTTTTTTTTTGCCACTTCTGCGATTTTATAAAGTCATTCCTTTTTTCCCTTCCTGTCAAAATTCTATTTAATATTAATAAATAGTTTGCGAGCAGAAAAAATTAAATGAAAGTGCAATTACAATTTCGAGATTTAATGTAATTTCTATTTAAATTTTCCGTCAATGCCACATTATCAGTAATTTTTGTAAATTGGGTTTTCGATATTACTTTTTTTTTTTTACTTAGGGGAGAATTCATTAAATCTTTTTTCGTGTTTGCTTAATGATGAGATCGAAGTCATCTCTCGTGCTAATTAGAAAGGGGTGGTCGGCTTTGCCATTCCCCGTCCATAACAAATAAAAAATATCTTACTGCTGCATTCATTTAACTCCAAGGATGGTTTTTGTTATAGAAAAAGTAATATAAAAAAAAAAATAAAGGTAATTCCTACTACGCACTATATTGCAGAAAAGTCCTTTATAAATCATTTTCATTCATTTTTTAAAATTATCTGGCTCCATCTATTGGTATATGTAACTTAAATCTAAAAAAAAAAAAATAAAAATTAATGAATTAAATTTAATTTCTGAATTAATATTAAAAAAAAAACTGTATTAACATCAGTGTCATCCACTACAAGTTAAAAAAATGTATTTGAACTTGAGTGGATGAATGAAAAAGTATTTTATGAACGATTGAATATTGGAGCAAGATATATAGGAGAGTGTGAGCTAAGAGAAGAATTGAAAAGGTAGCTTAATTTTTTTGTTTTGTTACGATTTATTTATTATAGAGGATGAATATAATTAAAAAGTCCCACTTTCAAAATGCTTTAAAAAAAAGAAACACTCTTCACAATGAGTTCAAATTTGAACGGAAGATATTTGAAGATGGAAACGGTATGATATCAAAAAATTTCGAAGTGTATTAATAGATGACGTTGTCAGCGCATAAAGAAAGTGAATTCGGCTGTCAGTGTTATTTTTGCATGGAAAAGACAACTTATTTGGCATGAGTTGCACATTCAGCCAACTGCTGTTATTAATGCAACAATGTGCTAGGTTGTTTCGTTTTTAGGTTGTTTCGTTGTTTTCGTTTGACGGAAAATGAGTTCCAAATCATTCAACAGGATGTGACACTGTTGGCGGAAAGCTCACCCAAAGGACATACCAAGTTGGATGGAAAAATCAAGTAAATTTTGATGCAGCCACCATTTCCCCCTTCTTTCAAGTATTTTCAGTTCAAATTTGAACCCCATTGTGCTGAGTGTTTCTTTTTTTTTTGTACAGCATTTGGAAGTGGGACTAATTATGATCACTCTGTATTTAAAATAATTTAGTTCAATAAATTTAATGATATGTAATATTATTAAAATCCTAAAATTTAAACTTCATGGGATTATGAAAAGGATTATGCTCTTTTACTGCTTTGCTATATCACCAATTGGAGTTTTCGGACGTGCCATTTAAAAGTCTTGAAATGCACTAGTTCAGCACAGCAGCTTGTGATGGAACAACTGCATCTGCATTTCCTGTGACACTGGACACAAACTCAAAGCTATTTTAGAAAGCCCTAAAAGGTCCGATCTTTAAAATAAAACATTAAAAACAACGAATTTCTTTTTTGATTTGAACCAAAATCATAAAACAAGTAATATAATTTTTTAAAGTCAATTCCTACTTTTTTTTTTCAGTCTATTGCAGAAAAGTCCTTTACAAATAAAAGTTGACATTTTCCTCTTACAACTGGCTCCATCTATTATTAGATACATGCAGCTTAAATCTCAAAAAAACTAAAATCCCACTCTCCCTATATATATCTTGCTCAAATTTTCAATCGTTCATAAAATACTTTTTATGCATCCACTGGAGTTCAGATACATTTTTTGAACTTGTAGTGGAGGACACTGGATGTTAAAGTTTTCCAAATATTAATTCAGTAATTAAATCTAATTAATTTATTTAATTTTTTTTTGGATTTAAGTTGTCCACCAATTCATGGTTCCAGATAAACTTAAAAAAAATGAATGAAAATTATTTATAACGGACTTTTTGCAATAGAGGGAAAACAAGTAGGAATTGACTTTTATAATTTTAATAATATTATTTCTATTTAATTGTGCGCTGGTGCCAACACCCGAGCCACATAATTAGAACTTCCTTTTTCGTGCAAAGAAAATGAACGTCACTCTAAAATTCTCCATTCATTTTAAACTTATCTTTCGGGCCGTAGAATTTATTACGCTATAATTACAGAGCATAATGGAAAATGATTTAATATTTTTTTTTTCTCCTTTGAAAATTAGAAAATAAATTAAGTGTAACAACGCAGGCGGCATTTTTTTGGCACTTCTGCGATTTTATAAAGCCATCTCTTTTATTTCTCCCTTCCCTGTCTAAATTCTATTTAATATTAATAAATAGTTTTGCGAAGAGCAAATTAAATGAAACTGCAATTACAATTTCCGAAATTAGTAATTTCCATTTAAATTTTTCCGTCGACGCCACCTTATCAGTAATTTTTTAAATTGGGTTTCGATATTGCTTTTTTAATTTAGATGATGAATTTATTAAATCTTTTCGTGCTTCTTTAATGATGAGATCGAAGTTCTCTTATGCTAATTAGAAAAGGGCTGGTGCTATCCCCCCATAACAAATGAAAATTAAAAAAAAAATTATCTTATTGCTGCATTCATTTATAATCAGGACGATTTTTTATAGAACAAGTAATGTAAAAAAATTTAAAGCTAATTCCTACTACTCACTATATTGCAGAAAATTTCTTTTTATAAATAATTTTCATTCATTTTTTAAGTTTATCGGGCGCCATCTATTGGTAGATACATGCGACTTAAATCAAAAAAAATAAAATTAATTAATTAAATTTAATGAATGAATGAATGTTTGAAAAGACTATTAACATCCAGTGTCATCCACTACAAGTTCCAAAAAATTTATTTGATCTAGAGTGGTTGATTGAAATGTATTTCATGAAAGATTGAAAAAATTAAACAAGATATATATAGGGATAATGTGAGCTAATAGAAGGAAAGCTTAATTTTTTGGTTTTGTTACGATTTATTCATTCTACAGGGTGATTATAACAGGGTGATTTTAACGGTACGCATAAAAAGTTCCAAAGTGTAATAATAGATGGCGCTGATAGTGATATTTTGAATCGAAATGACAACGTATTTGGCGTCAGTTGCCCATTCTGCCAACTGTAGTGTTCAACGTGATTGGTTGTTTCGGGGTTTTTGACGGAAAAATGAGTTCCAAGTCATTCAACAGTTGTGGCACGTTAGTGGAAAGGCCATCCACCGCGGCAAGGTCATTCTAAATTGCATGGGAAAAATAGGAGGAATTTTTTTGATGCGGTGCCATTTTCCCCTTCTGTCAAGCATCTTCAGTTCAAATTTGGAGACACTGTGACGAGTTGGTTTTTATATAGCATTTTGGAAGTGGGACTTTAATTATAATCACCCTGTCTTTAAAAAACATTTAATTCAATGCTTACATATCATTAAAATCTAAAACTACATGACATTCTGAAAATGATTATAGCCTTTTACTGTTTGCTATGTCACCAGTTAGAATTTCCAGACGTACCATTTTAAAATTCTTTTATCTATTTCAATACAGATGGCTCGTGATGGAACAACTGCATCTGCATTTTTAGCGACTCAGAAACAAACTCAAAACCATTTTCGAAAATCTAAAAGATATGATCTTTAAAATAAAAGATTAAAAAAAAAAAAGAATTTATTTTAATTGAACCTGGTTACCAAAGTCATAAAATGAGTTTATTTTTCTATTTAATTGTGTGTTGGTGCCAACACCCGAGCCACATAATTAGAACTTCTTTTTGGAAAAAAAATGACACGTCACTCTAAAAATCGTTCCTTTTAAACTGAATCTTTCGGCCATTGAATCAAGAAGGTTTTTTTCAAAATTTACCTTTTCTTATTACATTCTATCGAAAAGAATACGCAAAACACATCGCATTGACTGGCACACACATATACATTAGGGATGAGACGAACTAAACGAAGGATGCGATTCCAACATACAGTTAAGTACAGTCGATCGAGTTATTTAGAGCAAAAATACAAGAAACAAAATGTCTTAACAAAAATTCAATTATTTAGGCGGCGGATTATCCAAGTCGATTCCGAATCACTACAAACATCCATGGCACCGCCGGGACACGAACCCGAAGCCCGTGATGCCGAGCGCCAGAGCACTAGTCACTCGGCCATTCAGTACCCTCTTGAAATGTACTTTCAGTACAGCAGTTCGTGATGGAAGAATTGCATCTCGATTTCCAGTGACTCTGGAAACAAACTCAAAACCATTTTCGAAAGCTTAAATGATCTGATCTTTAAAATAAAAGATTAAAAGGAATGAGTTTCTTTTATGGGCCTGAATTGCCGAATGTCTAGCACTCTGTGCCACAGGTTTCGGGTTCGAGTCCGTCGGTGCCATGAATGTCTGTAGTGGTTCGGAATCTACTTTAACTTTAAGTGCCGGTCTCCTACGACTGTGAGACCGTCATGAAGCAGAAATCAGACTTCTACCTACGCGCGCTCCATCAGAATCTCTAATCACCCCTCTTCCCTCCTTTCAAGTGTAAACTATTTGTCATTATAAAAGACAACAGATGGCGCTACGAACAAGAGATGTAACTCCGCACAAGAGTGTTGTCTTGTACGGGATTTCAATGTAAGAGCACGGCAAGTAAAGTAAGCTACGAAGTTACTGATGGCGGGCGGTGACTCGTATAAGTATTTTTATACATTGTAAATAAATAATGTGTTTATATATCAACTGAAAGTTATCTTCTTTTCTTTTGATCATGAATTGAGACAACACATGAGGGATACGACAACTATAACAATTTCTTTTGATTTGAACCAAAATCACAAAATGAGTTCATTTTGCTATTTAATTGTGTTTTTAGTGCTAACACCCTGACCACATAATTAGAACTTCCTTTTGTGCAAAGAAAGTGACACGTCACTCTAAAAATCTCCTTCATTTTAAACTTATCTTCCGGCCACTGAATTTATTATGCTGTAATTACAGAGCCTAATGGAAAATGATTAAATAGTTTTTCTCTTCTCTTGAGATATCGATTGGAAATTAGAAAATAAATTAAGAGTAACAACGCAACAGCATTTTTTTTTTTTGCTACTTCTACAATTTTATAAAGCCCTCCATTTTTTTCTCTCTTTCCTGTCAAAATTCTATTTAATATTAATAAATAGTTTTGCGAACAGCAAATTTAATGAAAGTGCAATTGCAATTTCCGAGATTAGTAATTTCTATTTAAATTTTTTTGTTGACGTCAACTTATCAGTAATTTTTGTAAACTGGGTTTTAGATATTACCTTTTTTTTTTATTTAGATGATGAATTCATTAAATCTTTTCGTGTTACCTTAATGATGAAATCGAAGTCATCTCTCGTGCTAATTAGAAAAGGGTAGCCGGATTTGCTGTCCCCCCCACCGCCATAACAAATAAAAAGGAGAAAAATTATTTTATTGCTGCATTCATTTAACTTCAAGAACGATTTTTTTATAGAAAAACTAGTTTATTAATTATATATATATATATTTTGAAAAACTGCTATTTTTTTGTTCTGTTGCGATTTATTTCTTCTACAGAGTGATTATAATTAAAAAGTTCCACTTTCAAAATGATGTAAAAAAAAAGCACCTCTCGTCAAAAATAAGTTCAAATTTGAACTGAAGATACTTGAAGGGGGAAACGGGGCGGCATCAAAAAGTTCCAAAGTGTATTAATACATGGCGCTGTAAGCGGCATAAGGAAAGTGAATTTGGCTGCCAGTGATATTTTGAATCGAAATGACAATGTATTTGGCATGAGTTGCACATTAAACCAGCTGTAGTGTTCAAAGTACTTGAGTGTTTCTGTTTTTTGACGGAAAAAATGGCCTCCAAGTCATTCTACAGTTGTGGCACTGTTAGTGGAAAACCTATCCACCACGGCAAGGACATACCAGATTGGATAGGAAAATCTGTGGAACTTTTTTTGGAATTTTTTGATGCTGTACCGTTTCCTCCTTCAAGCATTTGCAGTTCAAATTTGAACTAATTGTGACGAGTGGTTCTTATTTATAGAATTTGGAAGTGGGACTTCAATTAAAATCACCCTATATTTAAAACAATTTAGTTCTATGCTTAATAACATCATTAAAATCATAAAACTGGATGGGATTCCAAAAAGGATTATAGTCTTTACTGCTTGCCTTACCACCGGTTAGAATTTTCCAGACGTGCGATTTTAAAAATCTTACAGAAGCTCGTGGTGGAACAACTGCATCTCGATTTCCAGTGACTCTGGAAACAAACGCAAAACCATTTTCGAAAGCTTAAAAGATCTGATCTTTAAAATAAAAGATTAAAAAGAATGAATTTCTTTTGATTTGAACCAAAATCAAAAAACAAGTAATATAAAAGCAAATTTTTTTTAAAGTCAATTCCAAATTTTTCACTCTATTGCAGATAGTCCTATACAAATAAAAGTTGAAATTTTCCTCTTACATCGGGCGCCATCTATTGGTAGATACATGCAAATTAAATGGAAAAAATTAACTAAAATTGATTAATTATATGAAAATATGAACAAGATGTATATAGATAGAGTGTGAGCTAATAGAAGGAATTGAATAAAATATTAAAAAGAATGAATTTCTTTTCATTTGAACCAAAAATTACAAAATGAGTTTATTTTTCTATTTAATTGTGTGTTGGTGCCAACACCCGAGCCACATAATTAGAAATTCCTTTCGTGGAAAGAAAATGACACGTCACTCTAAAAATCTCCTTTCATTTTAATCTTATCTTTCGATCCCTTGAATTTATGTTATAATCACAGAGCATAATGGAAAATGATTAAATATTTTTTTTTCTCTTTTGAGACATCGATTGGAAATTAGAAAATAAATTAAGTGTAACAACGCAGACAAATTTTTTTTTTTTTTTTTTTTTTTTTGCTACTTCTGTGATTTTATAAAGTCATCTCTTTTTTTTTTTTCACCATTCCCTGTCAAAATTCTATTTAATATTAATAAATAGTTTGCCAAGAGCAAATTAAATGAAAGTGCGATTACAATTTCGAGATTAGTAATTTCCATTTAAATTTTTCGTCGGTGGCACCTTATCAGTAATTTTTTGTAAATTGGGTTTCGATATTAACTTTTTTTTTCATTTAGATGATGAATTCATTACATTTTTTTTATGTTTGCTTAATGATGAGATCGAAGTCGTCTCGCGCTAATTAGAAAAGGGGTGGACGCTTTTGCTGTATCTCTCACCCCCCCGGTACGGCATCTAAAAAAGTTCCAAAGTGTATTGATAGATGGCACTGTAAGCGGCCTAAAGAAAGTGAATTCGGCTGCCAGCGATATTTTGAATCGAAATGACAACGTATTTGGCATGAGTTGCACATTCAACCAACTGTAGTGTTCAATGTGCTTGATTTTTCGGTTTTTGACGGAAAAAATGACTTCCAAGTTATTCAACACTTGTGACACTGTGAGTGGAAAGCCCATCCACCAAAGCAAGGTCTGTAAAAAAAAAAAAATTAAAATTTTATCGAAAATAGAATTTTTTTCCATCCTATTTGGTATATTCATATAATAGATGTATAATAGATATATTTTTACCAAATGGGATGGGAAAAATTGATGGAACTACTTTTTTTGATGTCATACCATTTTCCCCTTCTTCAAGTATCTTCAGTTCAAATGTGAACTCATTGTAAAGAGTTTCTTTTTATTACAGCATTTTGAAAGTGGGACTTTAATTATAATCACCCTGTATATCGATAGGAATTTAAGAAAAAAAATGTGGAATACAATACAAATTCGGAAAAAAAAAACATTTTTGGCGTTAATAGCTTATAAGTGCAATGATTTCATTAATTCTGAAGCAAAAATTATCTTATTATCAAAACTAAATATATTTAATATTTTTTGTTCTAATGCAGCTTTCTTACACTTAGACAGCTTGGTCTTGAACGCCTTAAGGCAAGCGCTCCACAGACGTTACTCATTTTTCATTACTCAGGGAGCGCGTGTAACTTGAAGATAAGCCACGGACGCGGAGTAACAATGCCCCCGCAACGCTCGACGATCCTATTAGGACCGGGACCTACAGTTTAAAGTGGATTCCGAACCACTACAAACATCCATTACACCGCCGTGACTCGAACCCGAAACCTGTGATACCGAGCGCCAGAGCGCTAGCCACTCGGCCATTCAGGCCCAATATATATACCTGGTACTATATTTATCAAATATTAACGATTTGTTCCAATAATTCAGCAACGTTGTCAGTCGAAATATTATTTTATGCTATTTAATATTCCTCACTGTAGAACTTCAATACTATGATCATTTCAGCCAAACTATAAGATTTTTTATTTTTCTTATGAGATTCTGTGATGAATAATTTATTATCGAATTTTTTTGTTATTTTTATGAACGATTGTCATTATAAGGAAACTAATTGACACCATGTCAAGGCGTCAAGAGGTTAAATAAAACAAACTGAGGTACTTGCGTATTAACGGTGCCTTGGCGACAGATTTGGCGGTTTTTAAGTGTCTCCAATCTAACAGCTACAGATATGGCGGTTTTAAGTGTCTCCAATCTAACAGCTACAGATTTGGCGGTTTTAAGTGTCTTCAATCTAACAGCTGCAGATTTGGCGGTTTTTAAGTGGCGCCAATCTAACAGCTGCAGATTTGCTGAGTTTTGAAACCATTTTGTAGTGCTACGAAAATGCGTATTTGGGTTTTGCCAGAAACAGAACAAGATGCAATTTTATTTTTTTTCAGGAGCGAAATATTTTTGCCAAAACAACGAAAATGTCCCAATTTCCATGACATGAAACTTTATTTTGGTGAACGTAAGTTTTGGAAATGCAATTTCAGTCAGTGTGTTTATCGCGTGGGACTTAGAAACTCCGTTTGACTACTCTGCGTTTAAATAAAGTGTTTTGAATTTTGAAATCGTTTAGATTTTAAATGAAGTGTTTATATATTTTATTATTTGGAATAAATCGGCAGAATTCGAACCTGGAGCCTGTGGTACCAAAGGCTAGTGCGCTAGCCAATTGGCCATCAAGTCACCTACGTAACTGAGGAGATTTGTCTCCCCAGGTACTTTAAAAGATACTCCTTTTGCCTTTCTCACATTTATATGCCTATTCTTTGCTTCCTTTTAACTAACTTATGAAACATTTTTTTTTTTTTTTAATGCTTGTCTATTAAAACAAGTAATATAAAAATGAAATTTTTAAAGTCCATTCCTACTTTTTTTCACTCTATTGCAGAAAGTCCTTTATACATAATTTTCATTCACTTTTTTAAGTTTATCTGTCGCCTTCTATGGGTAGATACATGCAACTTAAATCTAAAATGAATGAAGTAAATTTAATGAATGCATTATTATTTGAAAAAACTGTATTAACATCCAGTGCCATCCAGTATAAATTAAAAAAATGTATTTGAATTTGAGTGGATGAATAAAAAGTATTTTATGGACGATTGGAAATTTGAACTAGATATATATAGGGAGAGTGAGTATAATAGAAGGAATTGAAAAAAAGCCCACCAAAATTTAAAATTCCAAAAATCACCGAAAAAATTCAAAATTCCAGGAGTCCTAATGTCTTCTTTTTCTGAAATACCATAAACGTTATCGACACTCTCCGGTAATCAAAAGAATAGCAATAAAAAAGAAGTATATTTGAACATGAAAGGAATAGACAAACTACTGATCAATCAATGAAACATTTGAACATTTAAACGATGATTTAGAGCAGTGGTCTCCAAACTAAGGGATCCATCTATATAGGGAGAGTGTGAGCTAATAGAAGGAATTGAAAAAAGGCGCAGTATGAAACTTTTCACGATTGAATACTATTTATGCTTCAAATCACTGCTTCAGTATTACATGTTTTTTTACAGCTCGCGATTACTTTTCATAAGAGAGTTTTTAATTTGAAATGAATTTGAAATGAGTCTCTGTTTTCTTAACAAAATAAATATTCAATACAGAATGTTTTAGAATTTTCCTAGAATAGATTACTAAGAAAGGCCCAAAAGTGTTTCATGACTTAAGGATGTAGAAGAGGCTAATATAAAATTTTTAGCTAAGAATATTCAAACACTGAAGAAGATTTTGTTTGTATATAAGTACACAAAATACCCTTTTTTTACATTCTACTGCGGATGAGTTTGAATATTCTGTCGAATGTCTTTATAAGTGTTTCATCAGCTATTAAATAAATTCAGCATTATCAGCAGATTCTATTTCTATGCTGATGAATTATTTATCCCTTAAAATCTGCATCCTAGACTTACTGGAGGGCAGAAAGGGCTGGGCAAGAAATCAAATTTACAAACTGTATCCAAATCTTTGATAAGTAGCATAGATCAACCCAAACTGTGCAAACTGGAATTGTAAGTCAAGGTTAAAAAATATCTTCTCCACTATTGTTTGTTGGGGCAATAAGAGAAAGAATCCACCTAGTGCCTAAAGCATTCAAAATTAGTAAGGAACCTCCATTCCACAGGACAGTGCCTGAAAACATCACAATAGTCCTTCATCTTATTGAACGCTGGTACAAGAAAAACCCAAAGGAAAAACTATTGGAATTGGGGATCAATAAATTCCCTATCACACAATCGCATCACTACCTAGACTGACGGACCATCCGACTCAACATTTTGTAACTGAGGTGCTGTTTTGCTGCTCCTAGATGGGCAAAAAGAATTGAGATTTCTGAGGATTTGGGAAAAATTGCATCAACTTCACAAGAGAACTGCTGGCCATTCAAATGGCACTTGAGACCTATCTGAGTCTACCTTCATCACAGCACATGAATGCAGTACTATATTCCCTGATTCAAGGTCCGTCTTACAGCTTTTAATGAACCTTCAACATTATATCTCTTTCAGAACAAATTCACTGCTTACACAGAATGTGTATCCTGCAATGAACCCTGCTCATATAGATTTAAATTGCTGGAGGAAATTGCAGATTCTTCGGCGAAGAATGCCATAAGCCTCAATCAGACTGCCATTCTTATTTATCTTGCAGATGCAAATACATTGTCAAAATCTAAACTTATGATTACTTCTAAAAGATTAAAACTAAAAACCAAATTTCTCGACTAAATGTCGACAGAAAAACACCTACTCTCACAAGATTAAGGATGAAGCGACAAAAATTTGAAAAATTCTGATTATGACGTTAAAAAATACCTAAAATGTGGCAAATGCCGTGATGTAGAGCTTACTCCTCTCATCATGTCTTTGATTTCCCAGCTGTTGCAGCCGCCATGCATTGTCTGGACCATCCAACGGAAGATGATGTATATTCCGAGCAGGCAATCACATAGCCAATATTATTCTTGAACATTAAGATATTCGGTTTTCTTGTATTCTCCAAAGGGATATGGCAGCAACAACATGCATGTCCCATTTAAAACTCTTTTTTTGTAAATTCTCATTTTCAATAGCAGCTACTCATGAGTTACTACACGCAAAGAAAATATTCAATTCCTGCTGATAACATTATCTACAAACATTGTTTCCTGAAGGTATCCGTCTTCTCTTCTCACATGGCAAATTCAGACTTTATTCTCTGAATTATGGGTCTTTGGATGTTTTGAAACAGGAACTTCTAGCTAGTTTTCATTGGATTCTAAAATCTTATTTTTAGAATGCCAACTAATCGGAAGCCTCAGTAGCCAGAACATTAGGCGTCCGATTGACTGACATTCATACAACCTGACCCAGATTAGTATTCGGTGGAAACATGCCTTTTACAGTAAACTTCCATGTAAAAAGCAATTGTTAGTGCCAATCAGGTTTGCTTTCACTTTTTCTTTGTATTGAAAGTCAGACTAGTGCAAGTCTTTGCAGTGAATCTTTTTAACCGTGACTTACGATTCCAATTTGGGAAAGTGTTTTGTGATATATTCTGCTCATCAAAGCTTTGGACACTGCTTGTAAATATAAAAAGCATCATGTACTAGACAACTATGAGAGCTTCCGACGACACATTAGATTTAGTATTGCTGTTAAAAATCTATTGTGATATTCCTAGTTCCATTTAGGTAGGCAGGTTGAGAAGGTAGATTGCATTTTTGAACGGCCAGCAGTTCTTCTGAGAAGTTTGATGTAATTTTCCGACACCGGCACAATCGAGGTATTTGCCTGTCGGGATTTGGTTTGGTTTGACGCTCTACGGTCATCTTGTGCACACTTCAGACTAAACAGACTGGAACCTACAGTTTAACGTGGATTCGAACCACCAACAAACATCCATTCCACAGCCAGGATTCGAATCTGAAGCCTTCAGTACCAACGGCCAGAGCGCTAGTCAGTTGGCCATCAGGCCACTGCCCGTCGGGAAGCAGCAAAAATAGCTCCGACGCGTTGAATCGGATGATCCATTAGTGTAGGCAGTGATGTGTTGGTGTTATTTATCCCACTTTTGTAGATATCTAATCTCGACCAAGCCCACGAACCCGTATGGACTCCTGGCTGAAGGGGAAGGAAGCAGCTTCTGTTGTGAAGGAGCACCCGTAGGTAGAAGTCTCACTTTGGCTCTGTGATGCTCTTACAGTCATAAGAGACCAAGGGACCTATTGCCAAAGTGGATTCCGGATTTGAACGAAACCTGTGGAACCGAGCGCCAGAGCGCTAGCCACTCGGTCATTCAGGCCCCGAGGCAGTGATGTGATTGTGTGATGAGTGGGAATTTATTGTTTTGATACCCTAATCTCTATAGTTTCTTCTTTAGGTCTCTCTTGGAGCAGCGTTCTATAAGATCAAGGACTATTGTGGTGGTGCTTTCAGGCACTGTCACACCTATGGAATGAAGGCTCTAGTAATTGCTTCGCCCATTAGATGGATTCTATCTCTTTTATTATCTATCAAACAATAGCGGAGAAGATGTTTTTAACCATGACTTACTATTTCAGTTTGTCAAAGTTTGGTGAGATATATGCTGCTCATCAAAGCTTTGGTCACTCTTTATAAATTTAGCTGTTGGCATTGTCTTCGTGCCTCCAACAAGTCTAATCCGCAATCCTCTTGTATTCTTAGATTAATTAAAAAATAAGTCTTAAGCATAAAGAAATTATTTAAGTACAGTAAATGAATTTCAAAATAGTTACCGTAATCAATACTAATATAAATTAATCATTATTACACTAATATTAATTTTCAAAAATATTAAATATGTTTAAGAGTTGAAGACATCTTCCCTAAACAAGACTATATGCAGAAAAAATGAACTCAATTCGAAAATTAGAAGTATGTAAACTTCCAAAGCCCTGTTTCTTATATATTCTCTTATAAAATATATCTATAAAAATGACTGGAATTTTACGTCTCAACTAATTGTTTATTTAAAAAATATTTTGAGAAGGAATGCCAAACATTATTCAATAATTTTATTTTTAATTACGAGTGGAATATTTAAAGCTGATCAGCTAATAAATCAGAAATAAGGTTAATTACTGTTCATCCTTTTATTTTTGTTTAAAAATGAGCCCTTGAACTGCAATACTACATAGGTCGTGGCGACATCTGTTGGAGTTTTGGACAATTTAAAGATATTTTCACAAATTAACACATGTAGTGTTAATTTGTGAAAATATCTTTAAATCTTTTAAGAAATAAAAATAGGGATTTTTGCAGATTTATTTAGTACCGCTCTTATTAGTAGATTGTTTTAATTGGGTCTATTTATCGAATCGATCTATTTATTTATTTATTTGTAAAGTAACAAAAATTGTAGGGGTTTTGAGTTTTGATAATAGTTTAAAAAGAAATTTTAGTATTATAAATTGTTCAACTATTGAATAAATTTTTAGATACAGTATAATCAAAGCAAAGGCGTTTATTAAAATGAGAAAAATAAAAAAGAATCGTTGAATGTAAGAATTAAGTTTAAAATTTTATTATTCTCTTTTGGAACATTTAATATATTTTGCAAGTATAAAAAAATCACAGAAGATGTTACTTAAATTTAATACAGAAAGAAGGGCTATAAATTTAAAATTTAGAATTTCTCTCAGAGAAAAAGGACACTATTTATACATTTTCAACGTAACTTATAAGGAATAATGACCCTAAAATCTTTGAGTTCTAAGTAATGAACGTTAAAATAAAAAAAGTTTTGCAATATTCTTCATATAAATAGCGAACGATTTTATAATAGTATTTTATATGATTTTCCTTATAAAAAATTCTTTAAAAACAAAATGCTACTCATCTTTAATTGCTACATTTTAGAATTTGGATTACGTTGAGCCTTTTGAAGTATTTTAAATTATAGGATAAAAAATGAAAAGATTTCTTGCTCTAGTCTAAATTTTTTACTAAATTAAGATATCTGCTATCCGAAAGAAGTTTATGGCGAGGAATATTCATTTTGAGGAGCATTGATTTGCCCTTAGATGTAAAAAGTATTCTAAATTTATTAGATTCTTAAATTCTCATGGATAAAAAAGAAGAGATGTGAGCTGTCAAATTAATTAAATTTTAAGTGAAAAATTTAGATCATTTGATTTAACTAAATTTAACCCTTCAAAAAGAAATGCATTTAAGTTGTATAACAGGTGGGCTGAAACGTCCGTAGGCTGACACATAGATGGCGCTACTAGCATTAAATCCATATGATTTTTAGTTAGCCCTAACCTTCAAAAGACACGTGTATAAATTTGACAGCTGTTGCATTATTAGTAATGTGAGTTATAGCATTTTTAAGGAAGCAACTTTTGTTAGCTTGAAAAAATGGATAAAGAATTTCCCTGTGTTGATTAAAGCATTGCTTTTGGCGAAAAAAAAAATACTATTGAAGCCAAGGCTTGGCAATAAATATTATTCAGTTTTCACCAGGAAAATCAACCGTAGAGAAGTGGTTGCTAAATTTAAGCTTGAGGCAGAAATGAGCACCGAGGACGATGCCCCAAAGAGGCTGTTACCGACAGAAAACATCAAAAAAGTCAGAAAATAATTTCTGATAGCTGTAAAGTGAAGTTGATTGAGATAGCTGAGACCCCTAAAGATATCAAAAGGGAACGTGTTGGACATATCGTGAATGAATATTTGGATATGCGAAAGCTCTGTTCAAAGTGGATTCCAGTAATTTCCAATTATAATTCCAAAATTTTTCCAAGACCTTTGATAAATATTAAAACACATTTCAGTGTCCACATTTCAGAAATTGTCCATTCATCAAATCAATTTTTTTAATTCGGTTCAAATCCCAATTTGGGCCACTATTTTCACATCCTAGTGATTGGCAACAAAGGAATCAAATCATTTATTCCGATGCAGATTCCAGTTCCGAGTAATCCAATTCGTCTTTATAGGGTGCATGTCCGGCTCTGGGGTGTATTCTTCATAATGAAGCTGCTCAATGGGCCACGGAATCGGCCGACCGAATTACACAGTGTCTCCTGAGACATCGTTTCGCAGTTTACTGGACCGAAAGTCCTCGATGCAAGCCAACAACTTCTGCGATTCGCAATCCATTGGGGACCGGAAGGATTTTAGTTAAGAAAGCAAATTAATTGTTCCACAATTGGCTCATCCCCCTACAGTTTAATTTTAAGCATTCGAGAGAGCGAGAGGGGAATACAGATTAACAATTTAATCATCAGCATTATCTCTCAGTAATTCGTCTTCCGATTTCAAGTAGCGTTTTCATAACCATTAATTCCTTGATATTCAGGGAAAATTATAAGCATCTACTACACAGATAAATGACGCCAGAGAATAAATAGAGTTTTTGAATTATGTATCTTCCATTTTGAAGACGATTTGAAATCTTTGTAAAAATCGTAAACAATATCTTTGTAAAAATCGTAAACATCATCTTTGTAAAACAATATCTTTGTTAAAATCGTATACAATATATTTGTAAAAATCGTAAACATTATCTTTGTAAAACAATATCTTTGTAAAAATCATAAACAAACTTAATCTTTTTTTATTGTTTACTATTAATACGAAGAACAAAATATTAATTATGAACATTATTGCACCCCAGTTTAATAAGCCTTTTAACTATACATCGCATTAAATATTTGTAAAATACAAATTTAAATTAATTTTTTTTTTCGCGCTATGCTCTTTTTTGCATTTCAGCGAATCTTTATGCACCTTTCAGCATCAAAAAGTCCATGTTAAAAATAATGTTGCACTCAAAAGGATCTAAATTTTCAGTTGTTTTCGCGGAATTGTTGCCTTTGCCCGGTTTTAAATTAATAATTGAGATTCATTCTTCTTTGCGACCATTTGTAAAACAGAATGTTTCAAATAGCAAACAAATCCTTTACATGAAAACTACAAAAGAATCCCTAATTGATAAGTTTGACATTTTATTTACATTGGAATATTCGTATCATATCAATGTCATTTAGCTTTTACGTGGCCAAAGTTAATCTGCTTTAATATATTCCACCAATAAAATAGCTTTACTTGTTTTTATGAGGATAGGGACAACATGAAAATAAACAGTATACAACATTATCCTGAAACTTCATTACTATCTATAAAATATAGTGTTTGCAACACATTAAAAAGTTCTTTTTTTAATGTAGTAAATAGGGACCGAATGAAAGAAAGTCCCACATAGGAAATATGTAAATCAAAACCTCACGATGCAGCACTACCTCGCATCTAATAACATTCGTGCTAATGGGAGGATATATCAGGTGGGCCATCTGTTGGATTTCGTTTTAATTTGAAAATGTTATTTTGACATTCAACTGTTTTCTTTTTGAATTAATTTTTATTCATAATATGCATTGGATGGCATTTTTTCATATATCCCAAAACATTTTTATATACTGGGGGAAAAAAAGTAAATAAGTTCAAAATCGTTGAGGTTTTGTAGCAGTATTATGTTTGGAATGCTTTTGAACATTCAAATATTCTTAAATACCCAAAAAGCTTTTTAAAACGTAAATTTCTCAAGTAAAATTAAAGTATTGTTTAATAGGAACAAAACTTAACAGAGAGGGGCAACTTTTAATTGCTATATAGAGCGTTTAAATAAATAAATGCTCCTTTTGCAATTTGTTTTTTTAATTTCCAAATTATATACAGTTTGCATAACTATTAAATCATCAAATATTCAATCCATGCTTTTCATAGAACTTTTATAATATATTATGAGCATTGATGACTTAAACTAATTTCATATACCTGCTATAATTTCTTAGTTACAGTTGCTTCTCTAGAAATCTTAGTCACAAAGTTTCGATTTACAGGGAATAGCATTGAGCAATAATTTATACTTTTACTAATATAGTCAGAAACTTGTGTATATGAATGTCAATACTATGTTTAATTTACGAACTAAGACATTTTTTTCCTTCTGAGAACATTTTTAGGTGGAGTGTACTCAAAATGCAAAACACTTCTAATTATTTTTGTTGAAACTAAAAACTGAATTCATTTATAAAAATAGATGTTCATTTTTAATAACCTTCGATTACTTAGAGATACGAAGATGAATAAGTAGAACATTTCTTCAAACTGATTTTTAAACTTTCTTCAAAATTTATCTTAAAGATTATTAAAAGGAAATACTATATTACTTGAAGTACAGTAACGCTGTGTTATATCAGTCGATTTAAATTATTTCTTAGAATTTAGGTTTTTAAAACAATGCAAGAATAAATAAAATGTATGGATGCATTGCCATTTAAAGCAATGACCTAATGATTATGCTTTTTAAAATTTTTGCATTTTTTGATAATTGGCAAAGTAAAAATAAATAGCATGAGGACGTGTGGCATGTAAAATAAATAGCATGATCTGGCATTAAAATAAAGATATTAAAGATTAAAAATTGAATGATGAAAAGATATCTATTTGAAAATTTATTTTTGAATAATAAAATGAAATCAAAAGTGCTCAAATGAATCTTTTCGAAACTAGCTTTTTAGAATTAAAATCTTCAAATCATTCTCACTTAATCAATGCATAACTTAATTTCTCTCACCTTGGATAAAAGTCGCCAGGGCTTGTTCCAGGGTCTTTGGAATGCAATTGGATTAATAAACTTGATAATCCAGATGAGGCGGAAACATGGAATTCCGTTAAAGTGTCCCAAATTAAGTGCCTTCAGATTTTCACTTCTGCCTTCGTTCTTTTGTGGAAAATATTCCTAACTAATCATGGCAGCACAGTGATTTCGGGGCAATGGAAGGTCGAGAAGGTCGAGAAAGAGATGCCTGAGGTTACAGTTAATTTTCAGAAGATGCTTCAGGATACATTGTAAATCTAATTCTGCAACTCATAGTGAAAAAGGACGACAAAACAACAGATCCTTTGAATGCACAACTTTAAGGAAAAAGCGAATTTATGTTGCGAAAATGTTATTTTTATTTTTGTTATAATGCTATTTAAATTTATGTCATATCTAAAACCTGGTTTAACTTTATTCTAAACATCCCTGATCAGCCCGGGTTTAAAGATGTTGCCCTTTTCAGACTCCTGACGGGCCATGATTGTACTGTCAATCATCTTTTTCCTATGAAAATATTTGCAAGCCCAAAATGCATGCTCTGCTGTCTTGGAGAGGACATGGATTCATCTCACCTTCCTGTCTGCCCTGCACTTGTTTCCTCTACTGTGTAGGGTCGTTACTGGAGGCTTGTGGGCTAAACATGTCACTATGTGATTTCTTTCGATTCTCGTTGTTGTTTTCATGCTCCTTGTGTTCTTTTTCTTTTTTCTTTTATTACTTATTGTAGCCAGCCATTGGAAATAAAAATATTTCGAAATTATTTTCTACTTTTCTTGAAAGGAAATTCTGATGTTTATGTAAACGTCAAAATGCAAATTAGTTGGTGTAATAATTGAAAACATTTACGAAACATGTAAAAAATGATGAGTTCACTTTGTAATCTAGATCGAACGACCATATACCAAAAGTTTCCGATTAAGATTAAGAATTGAAGAAACTCAAACAAAAAACTAAAATTGATGCTAAATTTTTCTGTAACTACAATGGGTTTTGCACGTTAATTCAATATTAAATGAAATTCTTCTAATGGAAAATTCTCCAGATGCCTTTCTTGGAACTGTTTGTCCGAAATTGCAATGACACTAGGAACATTTTAAAAAGTTCTGTTTTTAACCACTTTAGAAAGTTCTATTCTAAAGTGGTTAAAAACAGAGGTTTGATACGCAAGCGTAATGAAGCAACATAACAAACAATGAGGTCTCTCTGTTTTTGATTATGTGTTGATATCCAGAGTGCAATTCTGTTGAAATTCTGTTCGCCTATTTTCTGAGATAGGCGACTTTTCTGAACATCCGAAACAATGATCTTCATACATTGAACTAAAGCTACAACACACAATTCGACTTCTGTAAATGGCCAATAAAATTTCGTTTATCTTTTTAACGCCAGGCGATTTAACGTAGAGCTAATTTATCAATGAACATTTAATATGTGACCATCTCAATGGCTAACAATATATTGTCTTATAACAGTGACCGCGATTTATTCGATGTTAAATTAATAATTGACCACATCATATTGTCACCTTTTCAAAGCTTTTCAACGTATTAGTAAAAATTCTTTATCCTCAGAGAATTAGTAATAAATGGCAATTTCCACATAGTTCTACATAATTCCTGTCTCTTGATCCGCATAGGGGCTTGACGGCCGAGTGGCTAGCGTCCTGGCTCTCGATACCACAGGTTTGGAATTCGGGCCTTGTCAGAGGTGTTTGTAGTGGTTCGGAATCCACTTTAAACTGTAGAACCCGGTCTGTTTAGCCTAAAGTGTGCATAAGATGACCGTATAGCGACAAACTAAACCAAACTTGATCCACATAATCCACATTCCCTGTAGAGAATTTTACACTTTCTACATAAAAATGAGAAATATTATTAAAAAATCAATCAGGAAAAGTAAGGATAATTCAATTTTTATTTCCCTAATTTCAGCATTTAGGAGTGATCATATGTAATAGGCAGCTCTTTTCAATAGAAAAATTGTTGTTGTGTCTTATCCTATTTGGTAGACATCTCACAAACACGTTTGGACTCATGGTTGAAGGGAAAGGAGGTAGCTTCTGTTGTGAAAGAGCACCCGCAGGTAGAAGTTAGACTTGGCTCCGTGATGCTCTACAGTCTATGAGACCGGAACCTACGGCTTAAAGTGCATTCCGAACCACTAAAAACATCCACGGCACAGCCGGAACTCGAACCTACGGCACCGAGCGCCAGAACGATAGACACTCGACCCTTCAGGCTCATTGAAAAGAGGTTCTAGGTTGTTCAAATTCATCTTTTGAAATTTTGAATACACTCATAAGCCGCTGGCCTTACATAAGCATTGATGAAAGTTTGGGAACAGTATGAAATAGTTTATTCGATTAATTAGAAATGCTATAAAGATCTTATAGTGTTATTGGATAAGATGACGAAATATACTGACATATGATGACATATATTGACATATGACGACACATACTGATATATACGACATATTATACTGTGATATAGAAATGTGGCATCTGCCAAAACCTTTACTTACACAGGCACAAAAGTGTTGCCCTCTGTAATTTTTACCTATATCAACAGTTTCAAGTAGTCTAATTAAACAACAGCGTTGTGACTTACAAAAAAATGGTATTTATTTTTACCCGTTCAGGTTAATTGTATTTTCATTGCTCTATTAAATTCTAATCGTTGTAATTTCAAAAAAATACACTTCAAGTTTTTGGTTAACATTAAACCCATTTACATACATTTTTTTGTCTCTTCTAGCATAAAAAATATAAGAACCGCTTGCATAATTAAATCATTCTGTTTTTATCATTTGATCTTGTATTTGAATAGAAAAAGACTGCGTCTACCACATAAAAACCAGGGATATCTTCCAATCAAATGTTCTAAATTTATAGTGTTAATCCCATAGTTTAAACAAGTAAATTGAATAATTTCAATGAAATCTTCAACATCTTCTTAATGATTTAAAATTTAATTGTTGCTTAATTTAACTTAATTGCACACTCTATCTCCACTAAAATAATCGACTTCTGTTAAACACGATAATAGTTACCTCATGGTAGACATCAAAAATTAAAAAAGAAACCAACAACCAACATAACATCATTAGGATACTATTCCGGTTTTCGTTATCTCTCTGCCCTATCATCAATAAACGAACAATGCATTAGGACACCTCCGAAGATCTCTAATCAAGTTTGGGCACTTCAAAAGATGCCCAACAAATGATAATCAATTCAGTCCTTCCTTTTATAGCAACACTGTGGTGCGAGGGATTCATCCATTCATCCCATGTTGGCAGATCGATGAAACTGTGCAATCTCCGGCCTAACTTTGGTAGAACACCTTGCAAGCGGTCCTGTGCATCCATTTGCATAATGAGGGGGACAAAGGATCTTTTAATTACTCGTTAGATCCCATATCCTGACCTTTGTGAGCGGCATCCGATCGCTCTATTAGCATAGGCCGCGGCCCTGGATTCCCTAGTACAATGCGGTTGTCCATCAAGGGATAAGGCGTTTAACAGAACGGATGCTGCGAGGAATTAAAGGTTTCGGGAAGAAGTTGTTTTCCGGAAGTTTGTTCTGGAACATAAAACCAGTGATATCTTCCAATCAAACGTTCTAAACTTATAGTGAGAATCCCATAGTTTAAACAATTAAATTGAATAACTTCATTAAAATCTTCAACATCTTCTCAATCAATGATTTAAAACTTAAAGAAGTTAACTTAATTGCAAAACTCTATGGTATTTTCAGGAAAATAATCGACTTCTACTAAACATGTTAATAGTTATCTGATGATAAACCTCAGAAATTAAAAACAAGAACAACAATAACATAACATCATTAGGATACTATTCGTTATCTCTGTGCGAATCAAAACTAAAATTAATTAATTAAATTTAATTACTGAATGAATTAATATTTGAAAAAACTGTATTAACATCCAGTGTCATCCACTACAAGTTAGAAAAATGTTTTTGAACTTGAGTGGAGGAATAAAAAGTATTTTATGAACGTCTGAAAATGTGAACAAGATATATATAGGGAGAGTGTGAGCTAATAGAAGGAATTGAAAAATTAGAAACAACAACCAACATGACATCATTAGGATATTATTCGTTATCTCTCTGCCCTATCATCAATAAACGGACAATGCAGCAGAACACCTCCGAAGATCTCTAATCAAGTTTGCCACTTCAAAAGACGCCCAACCAATGATAATCAATTCAGTCCTTCCTTTTGTAGCAACACTGTGGTGCGAGGGATTCATCCATCCACCCCATCTTGGCAGATCGATGGAGCTGTGCAATCTGACTTTGGTAGAACACCTTGCAAAAGGTCTCGTGCATCCATTTGCATAATGAGGGGGACAAAGGATATTTTAATTACTCGTTAGATCACATATCCTGCCCTTTGTGAGCGGTATCCGATGGCTCTATTAGCATAGGCCGCGGCCCTGGGTTCCTAGTACAATGCGGTTGTCCATCAAGGGATGAGGCGTTTAACAGAACGGATGCTAAGAGGAATTAAAGGTTTCGGGACGGGGTTGTTTTCTGGAAGTTTGTTCTGGCGGTCAGTTATCGCATTTCTGGCAGATCCTCTCACATTTTGCGAATAAGAGCGAAGAATTTACAATGGAAGACTAACTTAGTTACATTTAGTGTGGTTCCCCATGGCATAGTAGCAGCTTTGAAATGAATCTATAAGGAAATGAATTATATTTATAATTTAATATATATATTTTTTTCGTGTATACTGATTATTGGCATATTCCTGTGGTCATTTAAATTGGTTTATCCTCTTTCAGATTCCGATCAAATGATTCTTCGTGGATTGTCCGCTTATACTGTCCAGTGGTATATATCAATGGTTAAATAAATTGGTTTATTATCTTATTGCATTGATATCAATTGCTACTTTTTGGATTGTCGGTATATACTGACCATTGGTACATCATTGAAGCTATTTAATTTGATTTATTTTCTTGTAGTATTGCGACCAAATGTTATTTCGTGGATTGTTCCGTGTATACTGATCATTAGTATATTCCTGTTGATATTAAGATTGGTTTATCGTCAAGTAGTATTGCAACCAAACAAGCGTTTCGCAGAATTTCCCCTGTATACTGATTATAGACATATTCCTGTGGTTATTTAAATTCTTTATCTTCATGTAAATTTCGATCAATTGAATTTTCGTGGATTGTCTGTGTATATAATAAACGACGATATATTCCTTAGTTTATTTAAGTTGGTTTATCCTCCTGCAGCATTGCAATCAATTGCTTCTGCGTGGATTGTCCGTGTATGCAGACCATTGGCATCTTCTTTTAGTTATTTAAATTGGTTTATCTAATTCTAGAATTTTGATTAATTGCTTTTAGTGGATTGTTTATCCACACAAAAATGTGTATTGTTTAAGCCAAATGTGCATTGTTTATTCACATTGGGTTTATCCTTTTTTTTGCAATATTGCATCCAAAGACTTCTGCACGGATGGTACGTGTATATAGATTATCCTCTTATATTCTTGCGAAAAATTGTTTTTTTTTCCTTGGATTGTCTGTGCATACGTTAATATATTCCTGTAGTTATTTAAGTGGTTTTATCCTTTTCCCATAATGCAAACAATTGCTTCTTTTTGGGTTGTCAATATATACTGAATGTTGATATATTCATAAATTTATTTAAATTTTTTTAATAACCTACTTGAAATATCTTGACCAGTTGTTCTTCATGGATTATTCGTATAAAGTGAACATTAGTATATTCCTGTTGTTACTAAATTTGATTTATCATCTTGTAGTATTGCGACCATTTGTTTTATGGTATATTGTGCATGTATATTGAACACCGGTATATTCCTGCGGTTTTTGAATTTGGTTTTTCGGCGTGTAGTATTTCAATTAATTGCTTCTTTTCCGATTGATCATGTATACTGACTATTGGTATATTCCTGTGGTTAATTAAATGTGTTTATCCTTTTACAATATTTCGGCCAATTGCTTCTTCGTGGTACTGAAGATTGATATATTCCTATGGGTAGTTATATTGTTTTATTCGCTTGTAGTATTGTGATCAATTTCTTCTTCTTAGTTGTACATTACATTAGTGGTACATTACTTGTAGTTATTTATATTGATTTATTCTGTTGCAATATTACGACCAATCGCTACTTTAGATCTCCGTGTATACTGAAATTTGGTATTCCTGTGTTTATTTAAATTTGTGAATCCTTTTGTAGTATTGCTATCAATTGCTACTTCGTGGATTGTTTGTTTATACCAAGCAATAATAACCACAGGAATATATCTGTGGTTATTTAAATTGGTTTAATTTCGTGTAGCTTTGCCATCAATTGCAACTTCATGGATTGTCCCCTGTATACTGACCACCGATATATTTCTCTGGTTATTTAAAGTGGTTTATTATCTTGCAATATTACGACAAATTGCTACTTCTTGGATTGTCCGTCTATACCAGGGATGGGCCAACTACGGCCCACTGGAAGGTTCTATCCGGCCCGCGGATAGAATTTTAATTTGCCGGTCCGAGGAAAATTAAAAGAAATATATATTTATATATTACACATCCATCTCCTTTTCTACTTTGATTACATATTTATTTTATTAAAAAAATTAATATTTTTAAATTATTTTCATTTCCTTTTCCGAGGTTAAATTCAATAATGAAAAATGAAGAGAAGCTTAAGAATTATGAAGATAGCGTGAAAAAACATTAAAACAGAATTGGATATTTTTGCCATGCCTTTCAAAGTAAATTGTAAAGCAGTGAAGTCAGATTTGCAGGTTGAATTCATTGAGTTTACAATCTAACAATCCTCTCAAGCAGTTATTTCTAAATATACAAAGTTAGAGTTTAACAAATCATTATCGAAAATATGTTTCCCAAATTTAACATCTCATGGCTAGAAAATCAGTGCTATGTTTGTTTTATATATGTGAACAAATGTTTTCAACTATGAACTTAGAAGGAATTATTTCAGAAATAGACTGACTGATGAGCGTTTAGTCTCGTTCGTTAGAATCAGTACATCTCCCTTCGTACCTCAATACAAGGAACAACTAAAAATGAAATCGCAATTTCATTCATCTCATTTAAATTGTAATACTTGTATATTGTTTTTTTAAAATTTTATAAAAATTTATCTTGGCTAGCCAAACTTTCTTTTTCAATTTTTGGCCCGCTACCGAAACAGTTTGCCCATCCCTGGTCTATACTGAACATCAATACATTACTGTGGTTATTGAATTTACGGAAGGAATTCAAATTTTTTTTAATGATTAAACTAGCATAATTTCCGAATATAGCATGTTTATTATTCGGATGAACACATGATAGCTAACAACCGATACCTTTAGAGTTACATAATTATTAAAAAATAGTTATATTACTAATAAGAAAATGGAGGATTTCTTTTCTGTTTTGGCTCAGAACACTCTTCTAAAATGGGCAGTTTATGATCATGTAATGCTGGTTATAGATGATACGAGAACGGATGGCAAAGCAGTTCTGTAGAAGAGTAAAACAGAAGAAAACTTTTTCTAAAGATGATATTATTTTAAAAAATGCCTGCAAATAATGGTTTGTTTTTAAATGCAATATTATTTAACTATAAGAAAAAAACGTTTTTATTTATCAAACTTTATGTTTATGAATGTAAGATTTGATAATTGGAATCAAATTGACCTTCTGCCCACGCTTAAGTCTAACATTTCAAAGAGACAGCTCAGCACTAGCCGATATAAAGTGATAAAACCAGGTGATTGAGGCATAGCACCATTACGCCAGTACAGCTGAGAAAAGGTCTAGTATATGAGATAGAAGCAGAAATTATATATCTGTTTCAGAAAAATAATTGTCAACTTTATTTTATCAAATACATGATTGTCCAAAAAAAAAAAAAATTCTAAAAATGTGTCATTCGAAAAATTAAAAAAGATCAAAAGATTCCATTTACACAGAAAGGGCTGAATGCAGAAGGATTATTTATTTCACGTAATGAAAATTTAACACCGGAATATTTCATTTTTTACCAACAGATTAACAGATACAGACTAATTAATTTGCGGTAAATAAAGCACAGATTTAGGTGATAATGCCAGTATCGAAAGTATTCCTATCGCTATTTCTTGACTGCGAATTGAGCACACCTGAATAACTACTACTATCAACTTTCCTGCAAAACCGTGCCCTCAATGGATCCTTTACTTCATGTATGGCCACCTAGATCTCACAGCATGTAATTTTTGGTTACAGGGATACTTGAATTTAAAAATGTACCTTGAAAAATCACAATCGTTTTAACGTCACTGCATTCTGGAAAGGTGAACCAAAGCATCAGAAATGCTGTATAATGTTGTTAATATGACTGACGCATTGTCTTATGTTGCACCTATTGTTTAAGTAATAACGTCGTTAAGTGGTCAAAATTATTTTGTATATCATTAGCATTTTTATTATTCCCAGAAGTAAACCTCGACTTTTTTTTGTTTTCAGTGCACAAACGGCATCCTTTATGCATACTATTTTTCGTATAATTAATTTCAAAAATTTGTTTTGCCTTTTCGATCCTCTTATGCATACACGCAAATAACTTAAAAAACTTATAAATATTAGGGTTTATACAACGTTTTTCAATTTTGTTATTCAAATGCTTCATGCCAGCCATTCCGCCTTCAGAGTTAAATGCTAATTGACACACACAATTAGCTTTTAAGTGTTATCTGGACCAAAAACCTTTGATCTTTTCACAGATTCGGTAATCAAACGGAAACGGTGTGGTTATTGCATTTTCCACGGTGTTCTACACAATCGTTCTTTCTTTCTTCTGAACTGCAGAGGTGCAGAAAATTATTCCACAAGTCTTAATTCTTCCCACAATCCAGCTCATTAGCGAAGCCGGAAATGAATCTTCTATTTTCTCAGAAGAAGCCAGAAAACTGTTTTATATAGAGAGCACTCCCTGCCAACGTTCCGCTGCACAAAGTAGCGGATGAGGCTTCTTTTTGGAAAAATAATTTTGAAGGCTTTACCGGCTCCAAAAATACCTCAAATTCTAAAGAAGAGAAAAAAATAACAACAAACAAATAAATAAATGAATGCCCTTTTCTGTAATATCTTGGCGTATTATAGCCCTTTAGAATAAACGCATATCTTCATTTAAGAAACCACATCCACTCTAGTTAAGTTGAAAGAGTAGTTAGGAATTGAAATGTTTTAAAAACAAATTTTTAACGAAGCAAAAGTATCTTGTTTTAAAGATGCATAACGGATACTTTTAACTTATCGCGATGAAAAGTTTTGCCTTCTCTATATTTTGGCGGTGCTTTTATTTATTTATTTTTTGCGCGCGTAGATTTTATTCCGTTTTAATAATTTGTAAGTATTGAATTAATTATGAATTGAAATTTTAGTGAAAGCAAGCCACTCAAATTCTATTAATAAAGAATGAACGTTTACATTTTTAATTTTTGGTTAATTCTTCTTCTTTTTTTTTTTCTTTTCCAAAAATGCATTCATTATTTTCTCTTTTATATTTTGCGAAATTATTCATGCTAGCAATAAGCAAATTACCTTTTGCAATGATTACTTAGAGATACTAGTGAAAAAAATGCTTCATAGATGTTAACAGAATTAAAATGTAAGTTGGAATTTCAAAGGAAAAGTGCATATACTGTTTTGTAAACATTACTTTTATTTTGGAAAAATATTTATTTTCGTTCTACGAAATTTGAGAATTTTCGCATTTATATTTAATGGAAACTCGCATTCAAAATGCTCTAAAATAAGAGTTTTCAGAAGATCAAGGAAATGTTTTGGGGGATTATAATTCAATAAGAAAGCGCATGTTTTAGAGAACACTCTCTTTGAATGTTTATAGTCCCGTTTGTTGTAGATTCAACAAAAATAATTTTTTTTTTTTATTCTGGGATACACATTTATCTTTGAAAATTGATTTTAAAAATAAAATAATGCTAATTAATTATTGTTTAATATCGTGCTGTACATAAAAAGGCTTTAAAAAAGTTTTAAAATGGATATTATACTATGAAAATAGCTCCTCAATATTTTTATATTCCTCTTTTCAAATTTCTTAGTTAGCTTACACTCTCCCTACATATATCTTGTTCAAATTTTCAGTCGTTCATAAAATACTTTTCATTCATCTACTCAAGTTCAAACACATTTTTTCTGAACTTGTGTTGGATGACACTGGATGTGAATACATTTTTTCAAATATTAATTCAATAATTAAATTTAATTAATTAATTTCAGTATTTTTTTATGTAAATTGAATATATCTACCAATAGATGGCGCCAGATTAACTTAAAAAAATTATTTGTAAGGGACTTTTTGCAATAGAGTGAAAAAAAAGTAGGAATTGACTTTAAATTTTTTTTTATATTACTTGTTAATTGAAATCTCAACATAAACTGTATCACAAAAATTCCCTAAAGATAGTACTGCATTTACGATTGCGAAGTCATTTAAAAAAATTATGTCAATATAGATTAATATTTTGATTTGAAATGCAAAATTTGGTATTTGAACGTAGCTACTCCTATGTTAAAATAAAAGATTGCAGAAAATTATTTATGAAGTAAACTGCTATTGCTTCATAAAACGATGCCTATTCATAAAAACATAAATAATACATAAATGTAAATACCAAAATCTCTATCCTTCACAAATCAACAAACGTTTGGATTTCTATTCAATAATAATATTCTTGCTAAGATAAAAATGTTTCCGTGTCTGATCAGAAAAGAAAGAGGAAGAATAGAAAATACTTTTTCGATATTTTTAAATTTTGCAAACCATCCGACATAATTTGGAGGTTTTCGATTTGAATAAATTTTGTGATCTGTTTCCTTTTAGCTGATTTGATGGATAAGAAATGTCGGAATGCATTGTAAATTAAAAAGTTAAATTTCAGTGAACTCCGGTAGAAGCACATTAAACATATTATACCAACTCACTGCAGTCTGTATTTTTTTAATGATTTAAAGAATTAAATATTCTAAATAGAAAAAGATTCAATTTAACATGCATTTAAAATCTGTATATAAAAAAATAGCTAAAATGAAAAATGAATGCATTTCAATTATTTGAAAGCATATTAAATAGAATTAAAAAATATCGTCATTTTTTATTTTGAGTCAAAAGTATTTACTTTGAGGATTCTAGGCATACCATGTCTAATATCTTGAAAGAATTTAAACGTAACTATTGAGTAAAATAAACAATTTCATTTTAGGATTTTTCAGTTGTATTACACTGTGTACGTATATATATTACCTCGGTATGCCTCCTTAAATTACTTTAAGGATTCGCATGTCCAATATCTCCAAAGAATTTAACCGCAACTATTAAGTAAAATAAGTAATTTCATTTTAGGATTTTTCAGTTGTATTACACTGTGTACGTATATATATTACTTCGGTATGCCTCCTTAAATTACTTCAAGGATTCGCATGTCCAATATCTCCGAAGAATTTAACCGTAACTATTAAGTAAAATAAGCAATTTCATTTTAGGATTTTTCAGTTGTATTACACTGTGTACGTATATATATTACTTCGGTATGCCTCCTTAAATTACTTTAAGGATTCGCATGTCCAATATCTCCGAAGAATTTAACCGAAACTATTAAGTAAAATAAGCAATTTCATTTTAGGATTTTTCAGTTGTATTACACTGTGTACGTATATATATTACTTCGGTATGCCTCCTTAAATTACTTTAAGGATTCGCATGTCCAATATCTCCGAAGAATCTAACCGTAACTATTAAGTAAAATAAGTAATTTCATTTTAGGATCTTTCAGTTGTATTACACTGTGTACGTATATATATTACTTCGGTATGCCTCCTTAAATTACTTTAAGGATTCGCATGTCCAATATCTCCGAAGAATTTAACCGTAACTATTAAGTAAAATAAGTAATTTCATTTTAGGATTTTTCAGTTGTATTACACTGTGTACGTATATATATTACTTCGGTATGCCTCCTTTAATTACTTTAAGGATTCGCATGTCCAATATCTCCGAAGAATTTAACCGTAACTATTAAGTAAAATAAGTAATTTCATTTTAGGATTTTTCAAGTGTATTACACTTTATACTTATATACATTACTTCGGCATACGGCTTTAAATCGTTCTAGATCTCTGGACCTACCCACATTGACGGGTTTTAAAATAGGAACTGTTCAAAGGCTGTTTTCATTTCTTGTGGGCAAGTTTTTAACACAATTAATTCATGATAAATTTCAATGTTTCATAATTTCTATCACTGGATGACCTATTAATCTAATCACGAAAGGTTACGATGAACGTATTGTTGATTTTAAAGTTTTATCTTTTAAATAAATTGTATTTTACCTTTTAAATAGAATATAATCAAAAATAATGAAATAGAATAGGATGTTTAAAAATTATGAAAGGTGTAATTATTTTGAATTGCAAGTTTTTGATGCGTAAACCGTAGGTAATAACATCTAATCTGTAATAAAATCGTGCCCCAACTATGCGTCCACATTATATTTGGTATACGTCCATAATCAGCTATAGGAGTTTTGATCCATACCAAAAAAAATTTTTCCCTTACGGAGTAAAAGAAAAGTGATGAATCAATTCCAATGAAAAAAAGAAATCTTATTGTTAATGCATATTATAGATGACATATTTCATTGATGAGGGCTGTGTGAAATAAATTAAATACAGCTTAATACTAAATTACAGGAATATTAAAATAGGTAGATGAAATGCTCCTATAAAAAGAAAAAAAAAATCTCAAATTTAATTTTTTCTCTTCTGTTTCTTTTCCTTGCTTCGATTCTGCTGATTTTCTACTGAACGATTGCTAAACATTGGTCCAAAGAACTTTTGCCTTTGGACCAATTTCAGCAATCGTTCGTTCAGACTTGGTCTTCTTTCTTCTTCTCTGGATATGTCGGAAATGTGAATCTGACTGGTCACCTCCGGGCTTGGATTCTGTTGATTTTCACTCTACTGAATGATAGCTAACATTGGTCCAAAGAACTTTGCCTTTGGACCAATTTTAGCAATCGTTCGTTCATACTTAGTCTTCTTTCTTCTTCTCTGGATATTTCGGAAATGTGACTTTGCCTGGTCACTTTCTGGTCATAAAAGAAAAAAAAAAATCTCAAATTTAATTTTCTCTCTTCTGTCTCTTTTCCTTGCTTGGATTCTGTTGATTTTCCCTCTACTGAACGATTGCTAAACATTGGTCCAAAGAACTTTGCCTTTGGACCAATTTCAGCAATCGTTCGTTCAGACTTGGTCTTCTTTCTTCTTCTCTGGATATGTCGGAAATGTGAATCTGACTGGTCACCTCCGGGCTTGGATTCTGTTGATTTTCACTCTACTGAATGATAGCTAACATTGGTCCAAAGAACTTTTTGCCTTTGGACCAATTTTAGCAATCGTTCGTTCATACTTAGTCTTCTTTCTTCTTCTCTGGATATTTCGGAAATGTGACTTTGCCTGGTCACTTTCTGGTCATAAAAGAAAAAAATCTCAAATTTAATTTTCTCTCTTCTGTCTCTTTTCCTTGCTTGGATTCTGTTAATTTTCCCTCTACTGAACGATTGCTAAACATTGGTCCAAAGAACTTTGCCTTTGGACCAATTTCAGCAATCGTTCGTTCAGACTTGGTCTTCTTTCTTCTTCTCTGGATATGTCGGAAATGTGAATCTGACTGGTCACCTCCGGGCTTGGATTCTGTTGATTTTCACTCTACTGAATGATAGCTAACATTGGTCCAAAGAACTTTGCCTTTGGACCAATTTTAGCAATCGTTCGTTCACACTTAGTCTTCTTTCTTCTTCTCTGGATATTTCGGAAATGTGACTTTGCCTGGTCACTTTCTGGTCATAAAAGAAAAAAAAATCTCAAATTTAATTTTCTCTCTTCTGTCTCTTTTCCTTGCTTGGATTCTGTTGATTTTCCCTCTACTGAACGATTGCTAAACATTGGTCCAAAGAACTTTGCCTTTGGACCAATTTCAGCAATCGTTCGTTCAGATTTGGTCTTCTTTCTTCTGCTCAGAATATTGGAGAAATGTGACTTTGCCTGGTCACTTCAGGCAAAGTCAAATTTCCGAAAAGCTATGTGACGGCTTGTTTGGACCAAGTTTGGTGCATGCCCTAAAATAGTACGTGCACCAAATAAAATGTTTAGCTTAAAAGTTGGACTTATTTCAAAATGGATAAATACTAAGACACAACTGTATTGTTGGGTCAAATTTTTATTATTAAGCATAAAGAACCTACATAAGAAAACCGTACAATCTATGTATTAATGTATACTTACACTCTATGGTTATATTATTTAAATTTTTATGATCCTTCTCTTGCTTACGTTGATAACAAAACTTTTTGTTTGAAATGCGATAATTATACATGAATGATACAATGAAACTAGGGGTTGCAATATCGGATCAAAAGTTCAATACCGGTATTCGGTATTTTTTTGGATCTTAGTACCAGGATACCGGTTTTAATACCGGTAGTAGAAATTTTAGAAAAAGAAAGAAAACACTGGTGGATTTTTTTATTTTTTATTTGCCAGTTTTATTAGAGAATGTAAATATCACAAAAAAATTTGCAATTTATAAATTGTAACAGCATATAAAGAATCACAAAAAGTAAAGGAACATCTTATTTATTTAAATCGCAAAAAGGTGTAAATATCACTATTCAGTCTGTCGTACTATTGCAAATTTTTGAAATGGAATCTTAAAAACATAATGCATCAAGTGTACTATCATTAAGACGGGAACGTAATTTTGTGCAAAAGTTACCAGCTGCCAAAAATGCTCTTTCTGCATCTACGCTAGTGGGGGTACTGTTAGCAATGCGCGATATATATTTTCCAAGTGTTTACCTCTAAATCCCTCCTCTTCAAATAAATCTATTTATCGTCGGATTGTTTTGGATATAGCTGATTTCTGTATTGTATTTTGGTTTGTTGAATTTTTTTAGTTATCGCCAATTCTAATTTTGTTCAAGAGACAATTCCTTTTCAATATCGAGATCAGTGACATCATAATCTTCGATATCTGTACCGAATTCTTCTTAATGTAGATAAGTTCTGCATTCTGAATAATAATTCACAGATAAGAATAAGAATTTCACAGATAAGAATTCTGAATTTCTAGTAAATACCGAAAAACGGTATTTAAACTTGTGAAGACCGGTATTACAAAATTGAGCAAATGGCTCAAAATACCGGTATTCGGTGTCCCGGTATACCGGTATTGCAACCCCTAAATGAAACAGAAAATATATACAATAAATGTATAAATATATACAATGAAACAGATACTATTCAGTAGCGCTTATATATACCCTAAAATGATATTTAAATTTTGAAAAGAAGTAATATAAAAAAATGTAAAGTCAATTCCTTACTTTTTTTTTCCCTCTATTGCAGAAAGTTCTTTATAAATAATTTTCATTCATTTTTTAAGTTTATCTGGCGCCATCTATTGGTAGATATATGCAACTTAAATCAAAGAAAAGCTAAAATGAATTAATTAAATCTAACTAATGAATTAATATTTCAAAACTGTATTAACATCCAGCGTCATCCACTAGAAGTTAAAAAAAAAGTATTCGAACTCGAGCGGATGAATAAAATGCATTTTATGAACGATTGAAATTTTGAACAAGATGTGTGTATATAGAGAGAAAACTAATAGAAGGAATTGAAAAAAATTGAAGTGAAATGTTCTTAAGTTCCCTTACGTGTTAAAAGATGACATTACGCCCCTTTCAAGAAATCCTTTGTTGTTTTAAGTGTTCACCGTTGCGACTCCTCTAAGCTAATCACCCCAGAGGAAATTGACCCAAAACAAATATCGCCAAACAGTTATTCCGGCGGCGACAATGCACCATCGATCGGGGGCCAAATTGGAGGGGGAGGGGAATCAACAGCAAAGGGGGCAGGGGAATATCAGGATGGCCAAGAATAATCAAGATTAATTCCGCTATTCATTAAGCTGATTATCGAGTTGTGAAGAGTTTAGGGTAGGGGGTAGGGTGGAAGCGAACAGAAGGGCGCTATCCGCTGTGGGGGAATCGATGGCGGAGTTGAATGGGGGTTGGCGACCCTAACGAGAGGTGTGGCGAGAGATAGTTTTAATAAGCATTAAAGGTTTCCTATACCCTCATGTTGGAGTCTTTTTCATCTCTCTCAGGTGTTTATCAACTCATTAAACTCGCGAGAGAGATGGGTTGGGGGGGGAGGTTTTGATTGAAGTGCCGCGAATATTTATTGAAATAAATTTTTTTCTCTTGTTGGCATTCGCGGAGAGAGTCTCTGAGCAGAATTAGTGTACATTTTGTTGGTGCGTAGTTTTTTTAATTCCTTCTATTAGCTGACACTCTCCCTATATATATCTTGTTCAAATTTCCAATCGTTCATAAAATAATTTTCATTGATCCACTCGAGTTGAAATACATTTTTTTTGAACTTGTAGTGGATGACGCTTGATGTTAATACAGTGTTTTCAAATATTAATTCATTCATTAAATTTAATTCAGCAATTTTAGTTTTATATGGGAGAAATATTCATATATTCAAGCTGCTCTTTCTTCTCATTTGCTCATCATTAATTAATTAATAATTAGTTAATAATATATTTTTTCTCATAACTAATTATTAATTAATTAATGATTATTTATTAATTTATTCATTCAATTATAAATTATTTTTATTCATTTAATTATTAATTATTTTTATTTTATTATCAAATATTTTTATATTTCATTTAATATACACTGTTCAATTTTTAAAATAATGTAACTACAAATTGGCAATAATATAAAAAATTGTCTGATTTTAATTTAGCTTATTTTTTCTGGAAATTGTTATTCTTAATTTTTTACGTTTGAAAATTGAAACGATCGTGTTTGAGTATTCTTGTTAATGTATTCAATATTTTTTAATTTTAAATGATCAAAAGGTTTTTTATTAAATTTCAAATATAGCCTAATATATTTGCTTTGATTATTTTTATCGTATGTAATTGATTTTATTATATTTGCTTTTATTATATTTGCTTTTATTATTTTTGCTTTTATTATTTTGCTGTAATTCGAGATTGCTGTCCTTTTTTTTTTTTTTTTTTTTTTTTTTCAATTCCTTCTATTAGCTCCCATTCTTCCTATGTATATCTCGTTTAAATTTCCAGTCGTTCATAAAATATTTTTATTCATCCACTCAAGTTCAAAAGCCTTTTTTTTTTTAACTTCTAGTGGATGACACTGGATGTGAATACAGTTTTTTCAAATATTAATTCATTCATTAAATTTTAATAAATTAATTTTAGTATATTTAGATTTAAGTTGCATATATCTACTAATAGATGGCGCCAGATAAATTAAAAAAAAATGAATGAAAATTATTTATAAAAAACTTTTGCAATATAGTATGAAAAAAGTAGGAATTGACTTAAATTTTTTTTTTTTATATTACTTGTTTATAGTTAAGATATATAAAATTTAATGAAAGGTATCAAAAATTGTATTCATATTTCATAAAATATTGATACATTTTTTAAACTATTTTTTTATTTTGAAGGGGGTTTTGCTTTGAAAAGATTACGAAAATTTTAAATCTACATTGAAATTTATGAATTCAAAGCTATTTTTAAAACATTTTAGGTCCAAATAGTTGTAATGGATGAAGCTTAACAGGATAATAAATTAAAATTGGTAAACATAAATTAAAATATTATTGGTTATTTTGAAAGCATATAAAAATAAAATAACCATGAACTCAGCAGATAAGAGTGTGCCAACACTTTATATAATAATGATAAATTTGATACTGTATATCCATTAGATTCTAATAAAGCCCTATTAATTTAAAATATCAAAAGTAACATTCATTAAATCTAAACGAAAATATTTCAAATAAAAGATTGTTTTTCAATTAAGGACGTTTAACAAAAAAAAAAATCATAAGCTATAATCTTTTCAATTCTTGCAATTGAGATATCGCATATAATCTATTCAAAGCATTAACATGAAAGTTTCCTTCAGTTTAATTAATAGTAATTTCTAGTTAATACGTAAGTAATAATGTATGACGCAAAACAACGTAAGGAAAGATTGTAGTTTTGTTATATTGGCGAATATTCTTTTTCAATATCACCTTTATGTAGAATTGGAAAGAAATGTTCTAAAAACTAGTAATATAAAAAAAAAAAAAATTTTTAAGTCAATTCCTTCTTTTTTTTCTCACTATATTGCAGGAAGTCCTTTATAAATAATTTTTTCATTCATTTTTTTTATTTTTATCTGGCGCCATCTGTTGGTAGATACATGCAACTTAAATCTAAAAAAAAACTAAAATAAATGAATTAAATTTAATTAATGAATTAATATTTGAAAAAACTGCATTAACATACAGTGCCGTCCACTACAAGTTCAAAAATGTATTTGAACTGGAGTGGATGAATAAAAAAAGCGTTTTATGAACGATTGAAAATTTCAACAAGATATATGTAGGGAGAGTGTGAGCTAATAGAAGGAATTTAATAAATGGATTTTTTTGTGCTATATCACAAAGAAAATTACATGGGACATCTCATTGATTGGCGAGAAATTGATAATAGATAGCAAGTATCTGGACATGTTAGAAATAAAATTATTATAGTATGAATTTTGTGCTTCAACAAGTTGCAGTTACTCCCACAGTAGTCTTTGGATGCTTGCGTTGTTGCTGCTTATCCCCTTGATTTAGAATCCCCAAACTAAGTCCAGTAGATCATGCTGCATCAACAGATCTTCCTCCCTCATTCAACAGTTGCCTCACAGAGGCACCCATACAATCGACGAGATGAGAGGGAGACGAACAATGACAAAATGTATATGTCTTCTCGTCTCCACTGAAGGTCAAACTCTTAGTGTTGCCAGTCCTTAGTCTAGCTAGAGCCGTTTGAGCAGATCAAGGACAGGAGCACTGCAAGGACATACCAGGATATTTACCATGCATGAATGGGTGGCGACCTCCAAGCGGTATTCACTCTGGCTAAAGTCATGGAATGAACCTCTGAAGTTGGCAGATTGGAGGAAGAAGCTTTGGGAAATTCATAACTAAAGCCTTTGGAAGTTGTAGATACTTAAACGAGGAAATTTCACAACACTGGATCGAGACTTTCCAGTGAAGATGATTTTCGCTTATTTACATGGACAAAAAGATCACCTGATCTTCCACCTTGTACATTCTTTTTATAGGATAACATAAAAACATATCTTATAAACCGCCATTGTTGAAATCACCGAATGAATTCAAAGAATGGATTAATACTGTGTTAAAAACCTTTGATAGCTTCAAAATGTGGAGTTGGAACTTGATTACAGATGAGATGTTTGTCGTGTTAGCTACTGTTCTCATAGCAAAAATGTGTAATTGAGGATAATAATGTCTTCCATTGATTTTTTTTTCTGACTGCAAGTTGGCACTGGAAACAATTAAAAGTTGAGATATTGACATCACTTCTGCTATAAGTGTTCTGCTCGAGACTGGGAAGTTCATACCTAAAGCTTTTGAAGTTGTAGATACTTAAACGAGGAAATTTCACAACACTGGATCGAGACTTTCCAGTGAAGATGATTTTCGATTATTTACATGGACAAAAAGATCACCTGATCTTCCACCTGCTCAAACATTTTTTGGGATATCATTTCCTTAACCTTTGACAATGGCGGTTTATAAGACCTTTCTTATAAACCGCCATTGTTGAAAATACCGAATGAATGCAAAGAATGGATCAATACTATGTTAAAAACATTTGATAGATTCAAAATGTGGAGTACATTGAACTTGATTACAAATGAGATGTTTGTCGTGTTAGCTACAGTTCACACAGCAAAAATGTGTAACTGAGAATAATAATGTCTTCCATTATTTTTATACATCAATCATTATATTCTGTTTAAAAGTTTTGAAAATATAAAATTTTTAAATCCGATTGTAGTTCTTTTGCTAAACCTTTCTTCTTCTTCTTCTTCTTCTTCGCCTATCCCCAAAGTCCAGAGGGGCTAGACTAGGTCCATGAATCCAAATACCCGAAGAAAGTCCAAGACCATCAACGGACTGTGAAGGAGATCCTGACATCTGAGCCCCAGGCACACCAAGATGGGAGATGGTGAAGCCTGCTCAGAGGAGCACTTGGTGCAAGTGTCAAAAATTTTTAAACCATCTGAGAAAGTCATAGCTCTGAGATGTCCACTGAGCCCTGGTAAACTTGAAGAAAATAAAATATGAAAAAAAAATTAAAGACCCACCAACGCAAGCAAACGGTGGGGCCGAAAAAGAGAAAAACAACCAAGAAAATAAACAGTTCTTCATTCTGTACCAATGAATTATTCATTCTTCTATGGAGAAAAACAAAGCTAAACATTTAATTAGTTTGGGTAAAAGGGATTTCAACGGTGATTAGAAGTTAAATTTAAATGAAGGATGATTTATGAACGAGTTATGTTAAGTTCACAGGTAACTGTATTTGAGGGAAATGTCTTGAAATAATATAAATAGAAAATCTGATACAATATTACAGTTGTATCTCGGTATATATTCATTTTGGAATATGTCCAACCGGATATAGAGGATGATTGTGATTAAAGTTTTATTTTTACTCATTCTATACTGTATTCTATCATCATTCTATCATATATTCTTTCATATATTCTATCATTATTCTATCATATATACTATCATCATTCTATCATCTATTCTATCATATATTCTGTCATAAATTCTATCTTATATTCTATCATCCCTATATCATCCTTATATCATATATTCTATAACTGCATCACTCATTATAATCTATTTAAAAGTTTCGAAAATATAAAAATTTTAAATCTTGTTAATTGTTGTATGCTAAGCCTGTATCAATTGATTAACACGGTATTCAATGATAGGAATTACGAAGCATTGAAATTCACCATGAATTAGTTGGCTTAAAATTTTACAGACAAGAAATGCAAAATACCCTTTCAACAGCAATTCTATTTTAAATCCCGTGAAAACTTCGTTTTAAAGAAATGCACCAAAAAAATGTAAATTCTCTCTGCTTAGTCTTCACTGAGTCGATGGCTTGGCGAAAGGTTGGCGATCAGTCATTATTCTTGGCATCCCTTTAAGAGCCCCTTACGCACACGGAGAAAAACGGAGAAAATAAACCATGAAAAAATTAAAGACCCACCAATGCAAGTTTAACGTTGGACCGAAGAGAGAAAAAAACAATCAAGAAAATAAACAGTTCCTTATTGTGTACCGATGAATTATTGTGTCTTTGCTAAGGCAAAAACAAAGCAAAACATTTATTTAGTTTGGGTAAAGGGGATTTGAAGGGTGATTAGGAAGTTACATTTAAATGAGGGTTGATTTATGGACGAGTTGTGCCTCCATGTTAAATACATGGGTAACTGTAATTAAGCAAAAATAATATAAATAGAAAATCCGATTCAATATTACAGTTGTATCTCGGTATATATTCATTTTGGAATAGGTCCAACATGAGATACAGGATGATTATGATTAAAGACCCAGTTCAAAATGCTGTACAAAAAGAAACACTCGTCACAAGGTTTTCAAATTTGAACTCAAGATACTTGAAAAAGGAGGAAACGTTACGGCATCAGAAAAAAGCTCCAAAGTCTATTAATAGATGGGCTGCCAGTGATATTTTGCATCGAAATGACAACGTATTTGACATGAGTTGCACGTTAAACCAACTGTAGTGTTCAATGTGCTGGATTGTTTCGTTTTTTTGACGGAAAAATGACTTCCCAGTCATGCAACAGTTGTGAACACTGTGAGTGGAAAGCCCGTCTACCACAGCAAGGTCATACCCAATTGGATGGGAAAATCGGCGGAAATTTTTTTGATGCCAAAAAAAAGATCTAACCCTTCCCCCTTCTTCAAATATCTTCAGTTCCAATTTGAACTCATTGTGACGAGCAGTTTTTTTTTTTTTTTTACATTTGATTAAAAGCAGATTCAATTTTGATTTGGTTAGTTTGTCGCTCTACGGTCATCTTCTGTCTCATGAGGGCTTAACAGACCAGGACCTACAGTTTAAAGTGGATTCCGAACCACTACAAACATCCATGGCACCGTCGGGACTCGAACCCGAAACCTGAGGTACCGAGCGCCAGCCACTCGGCCATTCAATTTTGAAGGAATTATTATCTTAAAACAATTATCAAAGATAGGTGAAAAGGGAAAAGCAAAAGAAACAAAATAATCTCTGGTTTCATCAAAGGCCTCGAACTCCATATATCAACCTCACTGATTAGTTATTAAAACAAATAAAAGAAAAAAAGCAAGTAATATAAAACAAAATTTTAAAGTCAATTCCTACTTTTTTTTTTTCACTCTATTGCAGAAAAGTCCTTTACAAATAAAGTTGAAATTGTCCTCTTACATCTGGCGCCATCTATGGGTAGATACATGCAACTTAAATCTAAAAAAACTGACATTAATGAATTAAATTTAATTACTGAATTAATATTTGAAAAAACTGTATTAACATCCAGTGTCGTCCACCACAAGTTAAAAAAAAATGTATTTGAACTTGAGTGGTTGAATAAAAAGTGTTTCATGAACGATTGGAAATTTGAACAAGATATACACTATCTGGAAGAAAGTGACGGGACACCCCTCGATAAGTAGAAAAGTCGACAATACAGCTGACACATGCGCAATAATAGGTGTCACGTGTCAGCCATATCTTATAAATACTCTGTGGAGTTGACTAGAGTTGTTTTTTGTCAAGATGCTAAATTTAAATGAGAGATGAATTATGGACGAGTCATGCCTCCATGTTAAGTACACGGATATATGTAAATAAGCAAAAACACCTTGAAATAATATAAATAGAAAATCTGTTACAATATTACAGTTGTATTTCGGTATATATTCATTTTGGAATAGGTCCAACATGATAAACAGGATGATTATGATTAAAGTTTTATTTTTACTCATTCTATCATATATTCCATCATCAATCTATCATATATTCTATCATCATTCTATCATATATTCTGTCATCATTCTATCGTATATTCTATCATATATTCTATCATCATTCTATCATATATTCTATCATCCCTATATCATGTATTCTATCATCCCTATATCATGTATTCTATCCTCCCTATATCCTGTATTCTATCATCCCTATATCCTGTATTCTATCATATATTCTATCATCCTATATCATATATTGTATCATCGCTATATCATATATTGTAACATCGCTATATCATATATTCTATCATACCTATATCATATATTCTATAACTGCATCACTCATTATATTCTATTTAAAAGTTTTGAAAATATAAAATTTTTAAACCCGGTTAATAGTTTTATGGTAAGCCTGTGTTATTCGATTATCACGACATCCAATAATAGGAATTGACAAACATTGGAATCCACCATGAATTAATTGGCTTAAAAATGTACCCACAAGGAATACAGGAAATGCAAAATACTCTTTCAGGAATTCCTATTTTAAATCCAGTGAGTTTTATTTTTACTCATTCTATACTATATTCTATCATCATTCTATCATATATTCTTTTATATATTCTATAATTATTCTATCATATATACTATCATCATTCTATAATCTATTCTATCATATATTCTGTCGTAAATTCTATCTTATATTCTATCATCCCTATATCATCCTTATATCATATATTCTATAACTGCATCACTCATTATAATCTATTTAAAAGTTTCGAAAATATAAAAATTTTAAATCTTGTTAATTGTTGTATGCTAAGCCTGTATCATTTGATTAACACGGTATTCAATGATAGGAATTACGAAGCATTGAAATCCACCATGAATTAGTTGGCTTAAAATTTTACAGACAAGAAATGCAAAATACCCTTTCAACAGCAATTCCTATTTTAAATCCCGTGAAAACTTCGTTTTAAAGAAATGCAACAAAAAAAATGTTAATTCTCTCTGTTTAGTCTTCATTGAATCGATGGCTTGGCGAAAGGTTGGCGATCATTCATTATTCATGGCGTCTCTTTAAAAGTCATCCCCGACCCATATTAAGGTTTTAAGAGCTTCTCTCATCACTCCGCCCTTACCCCCCCCAGGTAAACTTGGAGAAAATAAACCATGAAAATATTAAAGACCCACCAGTGCAAGTTAAGGCTGGAACCGAAGAGAGAAAAAACAATTAAGAAAATAAGCAGTTCCTCATTCTGTACCAATTGAGTCTTCTCTGGAGGAAAAACAGAGCTAAACATTTAATTAGTTTGGGTAAAAAAGGGATTTCAACGGTGATTAGGAAGTTAAATTTAAATGAGGGATGATTTATGGACGAGTTAGGCCTCCATGTTAAGTACAAGGTAAATATAATTAGGCGAAATAATATAAATAGAAAATCTGATTCAATATTACAATTATATCTCAGTATATATTTTCATTTTGGAATATGTTCCAACATGCTATACAGGATGATTATGATTAAAGCCCATCTTTCAAAATGGGGTCAAAAAGTACCACTCATCACAATGAGTTCACATTTGAACTGAAGATACTTGAAGAAGGGGGAAGGGTTTGATTTTTTTTTTGGCATTAAGAAAAAGTTCCACCGATTTTTCCCCTATAATTTGGTATTACCTTGCCGTGGCAGACGGGCTTTCCACTCACAGTTTTCACAACTGTGCAACTGTTGTTGTTCACAATGAGTTCAAATTTGAACTGAAGGAAATTTGAAGAGGGGATTTTTAAACAAATTTGAAGGGATAATTGGTACGTCATCAAAAAAAGTTACCAAGTGTATTAATAGATGGTGCTGTAAGCGGCATAAAGAAAGTGAGTTAGGCTGCCAGTGATATTTTGAATCGAAATGACAACGTATTTGGCTCGATTGCCCATTAAACCAACTGTAGTGTTCAATGTGCTTGATTGTTTCGGTTTTTTGACGGAAAAAACGGACTTCCAAGTCAGGCAACAATTGTGAATGCTGTTAGTGGAAAGCCCATCCACCACGTCAAGGTAATACCAAATTGGAGGGGGAAAATCGGTGGAACTTTTTTTTGTTGCTAAACGACATCTTGAAAGTGGGACTTTAATTATAGTCACCCTGTACTTTCCTGTTTGGACCTCAAACTTGGTAAACTTTCTTGACTTTTTCTTAGTGTAAGATCTATTTCTGTCATAGACCCAACCTGTTATAGCACCATTCTAATAACGGTGATGAAGAAGTTAATTTAAAAGGATTGGTCTTATTAATAATGAATGAGTTATGTCTGATGATTAGTATATGGATATAAATAATTGGACGAGTTGTTTTGAAATGAGATAAATAGAAAATTCAAATTCAATTTTACAATGGTAACTCGGTATCCATCCATTCTGTATTAAGAGCCTGTTTTATTCGATTAACATGGCATTCAAAGATAGAATTACGAAACATTGAAATCCACCATGAATTAATTGGCTTAAAAATTTCCAGACAAGAAATGCAAAATACCCTTTCAACAACAATTCCTACTTTAAATCCCGTGAAAACTTTTTTAAAGAAATGCACCAAAAATGTTAATTCCCTGTGTTTTTGTCTTCACTGAATCGATGGAATGGCGAAAGGTTGGCGATCATTCATTATTCATGGCGTCACTTTAAAAGTCACCTCCGACCCATATTAGGTTTTAAGAGCTTCTCTCATTACTCCCCCTTTACCCTCCCTGATAAACTTGGAGAAAATAAACCATGAAAGAATTAAAGACCCACCAATGCAAGTTTAACATTGGGCCGAAGAGAGAAAAACAATCAAGAAAATAAACAGTTTCCCCTATTCTGTACCGCTGAATTATTGAGTCTTCTCTGGAGAAAAACAAAGCTAAACATTTAATTAGTTTGGGTAAAAGGGATTTTAAGGGTGATTATCAAGTTAAATTTAAATGAGGGATCATTTATGAAAGAGTTATGCCTCATGATAAGTACAAGGGTCAATGTAAATAGGCGAAATAATATAAATAGAAAATCTGATTCAATATTACAGTTGTACCTTGGTTTATATTCATTTTGAATAGGTCCAACAGGATATACAAAGTGATTATAATTAAAGTTCCACTTTCAAAATGCTGTAAAAGAAAGATACATGAAGGGGGAAACGGTGCGGCATCAAAAGTTCCAAAGTGTATTAATAGATGCTGCTGTAAGCTCCATAAAGAAAGTGAGTTCGGCTTTTGATATTTGAATCGAAATGGCAACGTATTTGGCATGAGTTGCACGTTAAACCAACTGTAGTTTTCAATGTGCTTGATTGTTTCGGTTTTTTGATGAAAAATAGGACATAAAATTCATTAAAGTCATTCAACAGTTGTGTCACAGTTAGCGGAAAGCCCATCCACCAAGGCAAGGTCATACCAAATTGATGGGAAAAATCGGTGGAACTTTTTTATGCCAAAAGTGTTCCAATAAAAGTTCCTACCCTTCCCTTTCCTCAAGTATCTTCAGTTCAAATTGATTTCAACGGTGATTAGGAAGTTAAATTTAAATGACGGATGATTTATGGACGAGTTACGCCTCATGATAATTGCACGGGTCAATGTAATTAAGCGAAAATGTCTTGAAATAATATAAATAGAAATTCTGATTCAATATTACAGTTGTATCTCGGTATATATTCATCTTGGAATATGTCCAGCATGATATACAGGATGATCATGATTAAAGTTCCACTTTCAGAATGGTGTCAAAAAAAGTACCAGTAAAGTTTCTCCTAATGCAACTGGCAAACACTTAGACAGCTGTCTTAAGGAAAGCGCTGCACAGACGTTACTCACTTTGCATTACCCAGGGGGCTCGTATCACTTTAAGATAATCCACGGACGCGGAGTAACAATGCCCCCGCAAAGCTTTACAAGAGTATAGAACCAGGACCTACGGTTTAAAGTGGATTAAGAACCACTACATTGATTCATGACACCGCTGGGACTTGAACCCGAAACCTGTGGTACGAGCACCAGAGCGCTAGCCTCTCAGCCATTCAAGCTCCAACAACGTATAGTTTATGTATTTTAATATATACTTACACTCTATGGTTATACTATTTAAATTTTAATGTTCGTTCTCTTGCTTCTGTTTATAACAAAACCTTTATGCTAAACCTGTGTTATTCGATTAATACGACATCCAATGATAGGAATTAACGAAACATTGGAATCCACCATTAATTATTTGGCTTAAAAATGTACCCACAAGAAATACAGGAAATGCAAAATACCCTTTCAGCAATGCCTATTCTAAATCCCGAGAAAACTTCGTTGTAAAGAAATGCACAAAAATGTTAATTCCCCTGTTTTGTCTTCACTCAGTCGATGGCTTGGCGAAAGGTTGGCGATCATTCATTATTCATGGCATCTCTTTAAAAGTCACCTCCGACTCACATTAAGTTTTTAAGATATTCTCTTATTTTATCCTCCCCTCACCCCGGTAAACTTGGAGAAAATAAACCATGAAAAATTAAAGACCCACCAATGCAAGTTTAACATTGGGCCGAAGAGAGAAAAACAATCAAGAAAAATAAACAGTTCCCTATTCTGTACCCGCTGAATTATTGAGTCTTCTCTGGAGAAAAAAACAAAGCTAAACATTTAATTAGTTTTGGGTAAAAGGGATTTCAACGGTGATTAGGAAGTTAAATTTAAATGAAGGATGATTTATGAACGAGTTATGTTTCCATGTTAGGTACAGCGGTAAATGTAATTAAGCGAAATAATATAAATAGAAAATCCGATTCAATATTACAGTTGTATCTCGGTATATATTCATTTTGGGATACGTTCCAACATGATATACAGAGGATTACAATTACAGTTCCACCTTTAAAATGGTGTCAAAAAAGAAACACTTGTCGCAATGAGTTCAAATTTGAATTGAAGGAAATTTGAAGGGGGAATTTCAACAAATTTGAAGGGAGAAACGGTAAGTCATCAAAAAAAGTTTCAAGGGAATTAATAGATGGTGCTGTAAGCGGCATAAAGGAAGTGAATTCGGCTGCCAGTGATATCTTGAATCAAAATGACAACGTATTTGACTTGAGTTGCACGTTATACCGACTGTAGTGTTCAATGTGTGCTTCTGTTTTTCGACCGGAAAAATGGTTTTTTTATGCCAAAAAAAGTTCCAATAAAAGATCCTACCCTTCCCCTTCTTCAAGTATCTTCAGTTCAAATTGATTTCAACGGTGATTAGGAAGTTAAATTTAAATGAGGGAGGATTTATGAACGAGTTATGGCCTCACGATAAGTACACGGGTAACTGTAATTAAGCGAAATGTTTTGAAATAATATAAATAGAAATTTTGATTCAATATTACAGTTGTACCTTGGTATATATTCATTCTGGAATATGTTCCAATATGATATACAGAGCGATTATAATTAAAGTCCCACTTTCAAAATGATGTAAAAAAGATGCATGAACTAAAGATACATGAAGGGGGAAACGGTACGGCATCAAAATAGTTCCGAATTGTATTAATAGATGGCATTGTAGGTGGCTTAAAGGAAGTGAATTCAGCTGCCAGTAATAGTTTGAATCGAAATGACAACGTATTTGGCGCCTATTGCACATTAAACCAACTGTAGTGCTCAACGTGCTTGATTGTTTCGGTTTTGACGGAAAAAATGACTTCCAATTCATGTTAGTGAACAGCCCATCCACCGCGGCAAATTTATACTGTCAAGGATGGGTAAAATCGGTGGAACTTTTTTGTTGCTATACCATTTTCCCCTTCTTCAAGTGTCTTCAGTTCAAATTTGAACTCATTGTGACGAGTATTTCTTTTTTGTACAGCATTTTGAAAGTGGGTCTTTAATCATAATCATCCTGTATATCCTGTTGGACATATTCCAAAATGAATATATAACGAGATACAACTGTAATATTGAATCAGAATTTATATTTATATTATTTCAAGACATTTCTCTTAAATACATTTACCCGTGTTCTTAACAGGGAGGCATAACTCGTCCATAAATGATCCCTCATTTAAATTTAACTTGATAATTACCCTTGAAATCCCTTTTACCCAAACTAATTAAATGTTTAGCTTTGTTTTTTTTTTCCTTAAGCAGCGAAGACTCAATAATTCATCTATAAAGAATGAGAATGAATAAAGAACTGTCTATTTTCTTGATTGTTTTTTTTCTCTCTTTGGCTCCAGCGTTAAACTTGCACTGGTGGGTTTTTAATTTTGTCATGGTTTATTTTCTCCAAGTTTACCAGGTAGGGGTGAGGGGGGTGAGAGAAGCTCTTAAAACCTTAATATGGGTCGGAGGTGACTTTTAAAGAAACGCCATGAATAATGAATGATAGCCAACTTTTCGCCATGCTATCGACTCAGTGAATACAAAACAGATGGAATTAAAAATTTTTTTTTTTTTTTGGTGCATTTCTTTACAAAGAAGTTTTCACGGGATATAAAATAGGAATTGTAGTTGAAAAGGTAATTTGCATTTTTTCTTGTCTGTAAATTTTTAAGCCAATTAATTCATGGTGGATTTCAATGTTTCGTAAATCCTATCATTGAATGCCATGTTAATCGGATAATACAGGCTTAGCATATACCAATTAACAGGATTTAAAATTTTCATGATTTCGAAAACTATTAAATAGAATATAATGAGTGATGCAATTATAGAATATATGATACAAGGATATATATAGGGATGATAGAATATATGATTGAATGATGATAGAATGATCATTGAATGAGTAAAAATAAAACTTTAATCATAATTATCCTGTATATCATGTTGGATCCTATTCCAAAGTGGATGGATACCGAGATACAACTGTAATGTTGAATCAGATTTTCTATTTATATTATTTCAAGACATTTTGCTTAATTACGTTTACCCGTGTTCTTAACATGGAGGAATAACTCGTCCATAAATCATCCTTCACTTAAATTTAACTTCCTAATCACCGTTCAAATCCCTTTTACCCAAACTAATTAAATGTTTAGCTTGGTTTTTTTTCCTTCAGCAGCGAAGGCTCAATAATTCATCGGTACAGAATGAAGAACTGTTTATTTTCTTGATTGTTTTTTTCTTTCTTCTAAGCCGAGCGTTCGCTTGCATTGATGTGCGTCTTTAATTTTTTCAGGGTTTATTTTCCTCCAAGTTTATCTGGGGGAAGGAGGGAATGAGAGAGCCCTTAAAACCTTAATATGGGTCGGAGGTGACTTTTAAAGAGACGCCATGAATAATGAATGATCGCCAACCTTTCGCCATGCCATCGACTCAGTGAAGACAAAACAGGGGGAATCAACATTTTTTTTTGGTGCCTTTCTTTACAAAGAAGTTTTCAAGGATTTAAAATAGGAATTGCTGAAAGGTATTTTGCATTTCCGGTATTTCTTGTGGGTACATTTTTAAACCAATTAATTCATGGTGGATTTCAATGTTTCGTAATTCTTATCATTGAATGACATGTTCATCGAATAATACAGGCTTAGCAAACAAACTATAATCGTATTTAAAAAATTTTATATTTTCAGAACTTATAAACTGAATATAATGAGTTATGTATAAAAATAATGGAAGACATTGTTGTTACCATGTCCATAGATTTAAAATATTATTAACAAAGTCAGATCAAATCAAAAGCACTGCTTCACTATACAGGACTTTCCTTAACTTGGCCTCGATTGGCACCCTACCCAATTGCAAAGTATGGGGAGTGAGTGCTGAAATGTGCTTAGGTGTTAGGAAAGCGTTGGGGCAATTTCTGCAGGGGATGCATTCCCTGGTTTTGTCTGGGAGAATCTTCATCCCTCTGTAATGAGTCTGCTAATAACCGATATGAACTTCCTAGGGCAGTTGAAGTCCGAGATGAGTGGCTTCTTAAAGTTATGAGGAATGAGTCGGCTTTTGGCAAATGCGTTAGCGTCTGCAAGTGTGATGGTAGTCCTGGGTTAATCATTGTCCTTGGCTTCTTTGGCTAAAGAGTCAGCGCATTCGTTGCCCTCAATGTTGGCATGTGCAGGAATCCATTGAAGATGACATGATTTGCCTCTACAGTGTAGAGTCTCGAGCAGAACACTTATAGCAGAAGTGATGTCAATATCTCAACTTTTAATTGTTTCCAGTGCCAACTCGCAGTCAGAAAAAAATCAATGGAAGACATTATTATCCTCAATTACACATTTTTGCTATGAGAACAGTAGCTAACACGACAAACATCTCATCTGTAATCAAGTTCCAACTCCACATTTTGAAGCTATCAAAGGTTTTTTAACACGGTATTAATCCATTCTTTGAATTCATTCGGTGATTTCAACAATGGCGGTTTATAAGATATGTTTTTATGTTATCCTATAAAAAGAATGTACAAGATGGAAGATCAGGTGATCTTTTTGTCCATGTAAATAAGCGAAAATCATCTTCAACGGCAAAGTACCAATCCAGCGTTGTGAAATTTCTTCGTTTAAGTATCTACAACTTTCAAAAGCTTTAAGTATAAACTTCCCAAAGCTTCTTCTTCCAATCTATCAGGTTCAGAGGTTCATTCCGTGATTTAAAACCAGAGTGAATACCGCTTCGAAGTCGCCACCCCTTTCATGCATGGTACTCCGCTAAATATCCTGGTATGTCCTTGCAGTGCTCCTGTCCTAGATCTGCTCAAACGGCTCTGCTATCGCGTCTGCTTCTCAGCTCGTCGATTGTATTGGTGCCTCTGTGAGGCAACTGTTGAATGAGGGGAGGACAGTCTACGATCTATGAATGCAGCATGATCTACTGCACTTGGTTCAGGATTCTAAATAAAGGTGTTAAGAAACAACAACACAAGCATCCAAAGTCTACATGGATGAAACTGCATCAAACTGGAACACAAAATTCATACTGTAATAATAATTGTATTTGAAACATGTCCAGATACTTGCTATATGTTACCAATTTCTCGCCAATCAATGAGATGTCCCATATAATTTTCTTTGTGATATGGCACAAAAAAAAAACCCATTTATTAAATTCTTTCTATTAGCTCACAATCTCCTATACACAGTGCAGACACATTAATGTGACCACCTGTCAAAAGCCAGAATAACTAACTTTGGCAGAATTAGTTATTAAATATAGTAAGATAGTAACCAACGATTGAAATGCTTTCCGATGCCCTATAGGACATGCTTTATATACACTGCGCTGCAATGTGCTACCACCTGCCTTTTGCGATGGGTTATTTCCACGTTGACGTCGAAAGTAAGTGGTCGTCTCATTAATGTGAGTGGACTGTGTATATATCTTGGTCACATTTTCAATGGTTCATGAAATACTTTTTATTCATCCACTCGAGTTTAAGTACATTTTTTTAACTTGTAGTGGAGGGCACTGGATGTGAACACAGTTTTTTCAAATATTAATTCAATAATTAAATTTAATTAATTGATTTTATTTTTTTTTAGATTTAAGTTGCATGTATCCACCAATAGAGGGCGCCAGGTAAACTTACAAAAATGAATGAAAATTGCTTATAAAGGATTTTCTTCGATAGAGCGTAGGAATTGACTTTAAATTTTTTTGCAAGTAATTGCTTTTTTTTATATTACTTGTTTTTTTTTTTAACATCTATGTTAAAGAATAAGTTAAATTTAGTAATTTCATTTTTTTTCAAAATGTAAATATCATTTTAGGATATATATAGGCGCTAATGAATGCTATCTGTTTTAATCTGTTAAATTGTGAATTCCATACATGAGGTTTTGTTACAAATGTAAACACGAGAATGAAAATAAGAGTACGTAAATTACGTACGTTTTTTTACGCGTGAATAGAGTATTTTGCATACCGTATTTTTGACGTCCGTTAGCTTTTTCTCCCTAGCGTGCATGCTCATAAGAAACATTAACAGATACGCATGCGAAAATTCCTATGAGCATGTGCGCTAGGGCGAAAAAGCTAACGGACGTCAGAAATACGGTATGCAAAAACTCTCTAATATATTATTGTTCTAATGTAGCTGGCAATACAGAGGCAGGTAATTTTATGCCATAAGAGAGGGCTGCACCGCTGTTACTCACTTAGCACTACACAATGAGGTGCATGTAGCTTGACAATACGCTAAGGAAGCGGAGTAACACTACACCCGGAACCCTCTACGATCCTATTAGACCGCGACCTTCGGTTTAAAGTGGACTCCGAACCATTCCAAATATCCATGGCAACGCCTGGACTCGAACCCGAAACCTGAGCCACCGATTGCCAGAGCGCTAGTCACTCAGCCATTAAGGTCCTTTACATGGAACTGAAATGTGTTGAAAATAGCTTTAAATGCATAAATTATAATTTAATGTTTTTAAAATTTTTCTAATTTTCCAAATGAAAACTTCCTTTAATTTAAAAACATAATTTAAAAAATGTATAAATATTTCCTAAAATATGAATACGATTTTTGATACCTTTCATTAATTTTTAATACCTCTTAACTATAAAAAACTACACAGCAGCAAAATGTAAACTGGGCCCTGAATAGTCGAGTGGCTAGCGCTCTGGCGTTCGGTACCACAGGTTTCGGTTTTAATTCCGGCAGTGCCATGGATATTTGTAGTGGTTCGGAATCCACTTTAAGCCGTAGGTCCCGGTCTCATATAACTGTAGAGCAACACGGAGCAAAAGTCAGACCTCTACCTACGGGTGCTCCATCACAACAGAAGATGCTTCCTTCCCCTTTAACCATGGGTCCATACGGGCTCGTGGATGTAGTGCTCGTGGATTTAGTGCAATTTTTTAACACGTAAGGGAACTTTAGAACATTTCAGTTCATTTTTTTTAATACGCTTTTAATAGTTTCACCTGTATGTTTGTTTGTAACTAACTCTTTGGGCTCGATTTTGCCCTACTTTAAGCGATGCAGATTTAATTTAAACGTTGTAGACTTATCAAGGACCTACGACACTAAAATATTTTGATAAGTTCATTATCTCATCATGATTAGGATCGGCAGTATGAGTGATTTTATTTTAACTTATGAACAGGAATTTAATCTGTGTAGAATGTAAGTACCCGAGACATTCAAACCTACGTGGGACAGTGGCACAACGCGCCTGACTACGGATCAGGAGATTCCCTGTTCAACTCCTGACTGGCTCGACAGATTTGCATTTAGCCTTTGTTTTACTCACAATTAAGCCATTATAAAAACTGTAGTTCCAGTCCTCCGTACCGGGACCTCATTTAAATATTATTGTTTAAAAAACGAAAAAGCACGCTTTTAGAGTTAATCAAACTAAAAATTAAAAATTAATTGTTAATTTTGGAATAAAATGACTGACGAGAAAATGAATGTCACTGTTCTAAAAGCGTGGGGCGTGGGGTGCTTTGTATGACATTTTTAAAATAACTCTGCATTTCTGAATGAAACTAGTAAAAAATTATAACGATTGATATCGAGCACTCCACGCTTTTAGAACAGTGGCATTCATTTTCTCGTCAGTTATTTTATTCTAAAATTAACAATTATTTTTTTAATTTTTAGTTTGTTTCAGTCTAAAAGCTTGTTTTTTTAAACTATTAATTTATTTTTTACTTTTTAGTTTATTTAACTCAAAAAGCGTGTTTTTTTTAATTTAGAAACAATCAATGTAATCTATTTCTCATAGAGGAAATTAAGGTCTTTGTTGTACTGTTGGGAATTCTGTGCCACTCTTGCAAGAGTACACGTTCGAGGTCGTCTTTATTTGATATTTTATGTTTCTTGATTTCTAGATCCAGCAGGTGCCATAAATTTTCAATTGGATTGATGTCAGGCGATTGAGATGGGGTTTTTAATTGGAGAGGAGCATTGTAGAGTAGCCATTCACGGGTGAGATTCGCTGTATGCTTGGGGTCATTGTATTGTTGAAAAACGAATGATGTTCCCAAGCCAAGATTTTGGGCACTGATTTTAAAGTTATGACGCAAAATGCCAATGTATGTACGTGCTGTCGTAATACCATCAATAAAATAAAGGTTGCCAATTGCATTAGCTGCCATACAGCCCCAAACTAAGACGCTGCCTTCACCATGTTTTACAGTAGCAGTTAAATGTTGCTTTTCCAATTCAGTATTTGGCCTCATCCACACATATCGTCGTCCATCCCTGCCGAAAATGTTTTCGAAAATGTTTCGTCGGAAAAATAACTGTGTTCCAAAACTCTTCAGATAAATCAACGTGGGATTTTGCGAAATCTAACCTCTTTCTCCTATTTATTTCCGAAATGAATGGTTTCTTTCAAGCTGCCCTTCCATAATAACTTCTCTCGTGTCAAACATTCTGTACAGTCTGTACGCTGAAAGTCTTTTTGCGAAGTGAAAGCAACATCTCTAGCTATCTGGGGTGCACTCATTTTAGGGTTTTTCTTAACCTTGTTAATAATGACACGTTCTTCTCTTGTAGAAAATATTCGATGCCGTCCACCTCTAGTCTTATTTTCCGCTGATCCTGTTTCCTTGACCTTTTACAACACTTCTGACAGTAAATGAACTTATATTGAGCTGCACTCCTATAGCACGATAAGTTAAACCTTCATTTCTGAGCCTAATAATCGTGTTTTTAACACTAACGTCCAACTCCTTCGATTTCGAAGTCATTTTACTGCAGTAATCGCAAAATAATGCATAGACACTTTTGGAGTAGTTTTGCAGACTTTATACCGGTGAGTTTCTTTTTCAGTCGAAACACGTGACTTCAATGTAATAAAATTTGCATAGCAGTTAAAACTTTGCCAATACTTTTTGACGTGCAAATTTTCGTTTCTGAATGAAAAAATCGCAGAAAATGCAAATTAAAATAAAACTTTTACTATTATTATATATCTAAGATGTCTTGTATTTAATTACGACAGCTAAAATTGCATAACATTTTATTTATTTTTCAATATGAATACATTAAGGCAATTGCCAATACTTTTTTACACGCTGTATGCCAAAGTTAGAGTTTTACAAACCATTATCGAAAGTAAGTTTCCCAAATTTAATATCTCACTCCCGTTTTCCAGTAATGGGAAATCGTATCTCGGAAGATTATGAATTCCATCATTAGGAATAGGGTCTAAATTAGCATAAATATTTTCAGCAAGTTTAATCATAAAATTTGAATAGTTGGGAGGGCTATACTGTGACGAATGTCATCATTTCTAAAGTACCAAGGAGAGTTAGTAATCATACAAATTAATTTATTTTCTATTGTATTAATAAAATTGATGTGGTACCTTGCAGCAGAGCCCCAAACTGGACAAGCATATGTTGACAGCAACAAAATGTAAACTCATTCTGCACAGACAGACTCTCCTCGAATGCCAACAAGAGAACACAATTTATTCCAATAAATATTCGCAGCCACCTCAATCAAAACCTCCCCCCTCTCCTCACCAATCTCTCTAGCGAGTTTAATGAGACGATAAACACCTGAGAGAAATGAAAAGACTCCAACATGGGGGTATAGGAAACCTTTAATGCTTATTCAAACTTTCTCTCGCCACACCTCTAATTATTGTCGCCAACCCACATTACACTCCGCCAACGATTCCCCCACAGCAGAAAGGGCACTTCTGTTCCCCTACCCTCTACATTCCCTTACACTCTTCGCAACTCGATAATCAGCTTAATGAATAGCGGAATTAATCTTAATTATTCTTGGCTACCCTGATATTCCTGTCCCCCAGTTGCTTTTGATTCAACCCCCAATTTGGCCCCCTATCGACGGCACACTGTCACCGCCGGAATAACTGTTTGGCGATATTTGTTTTAGGTCAATTTCCTCTGAGGTGATTAGCCTTGAGGAGTCGTAATGGCGAGAGGTTATCGAATAACTTAAAACAACAATGGATTTCTTGAAAGGGGGAGGGGTTAATGCGATATTTTAACGTGTAAGGGAACTTTAGAACATCTTATTTCATTATTTCAATACCTTCTATTAGCTCACATTCTTCCTATACACATTAATGTGACCACCTGTCAAAAGCCAGAATAGCCACCTTTGGCAGAACTAGTTATTAAATATAGTAATATAGTAACCAACGATTGAAATGCTTTCCGATGCCCTAGGACATCCTTTTATATACACTTCAATGTAATGTGGTGCCACCTGCCTTTTGCGATTGGTTATTTCACTATGACGTCGAAATTAAGTGGTTGTCTCATTAATGTGACTGGACTGTGTATATATCTTGTTCAAATTTTCAATCGTTCATAAAATACTTTTATTCATCCACTCGAGTTCAAATACATTTTTTCGGAAATTCTAGTGGATGACATTGGATGTGAATACAATTTTTCAAATATTAATTCAGTAATTAAATTTAATTTATTAATTTTAGTTTTTTTTTTAGATTTAAGTTGCATGTATCTACCAATAGAGGGCGCCAGGTAAACTTAAAAAATGATTGAAAATGAATGAATTGACTTAAAATTTTTTTTTTTATATTACTTGGTTTTTTTTTTTTTTAACATCTATGTTAAAGAATAAGTTAAATTTAGTAATTTCATTTTTTTTCAAAATTTAAATATCATTTTAGGATATATATAGTCGCTAATGAATGTTATCTGTTTTATTCTGTTAAATTGTGGATTTCATACATGAGGTTTTGTTACAAATGTAAACAAGAGAATGAAAATAAGGGTACGTAAATTACGTACGTTCTTTTCGCGTGAATAGAGTATTTTTGCATACCGTATTTCTGACGTCCGTTAGCTTTTTCTCCCTAGTGCATGCTCATAAGAAACATTATTACAGATACGCATGCGCAAATTCCTATAAACATGCGCGCTAGGGCGAAAAAGCTAACGGGTCAGAAATACGGTATGCAAAAACTCTCTAATATATTATTGTTCTAATGTAGCTGGCAATACAGAGGCAGGTAATTTTATGCCATAAGAGAGGGCTGCACTGCTGTTACTCACTTAGCACTACACAATTAGGTGCATGTAGCTTGACGATACGCTAAGGAAGTAGGGTAACACTACACCCGGAACCCTCTACGATCCTATTAGACCGCGACCTACGGTTTAAAGTGGATTCCGAACCATTCCAAACATCCATGGCAACGCCGGGACTCGAACCCGAAACCTGAGCCACCGATTGCCAGAGCGCTAGTCACTCAGCCATTCAGGCCCTTTATATGGAACTGAAATGTGTTGAAAATAGCTTTAAATGCATAAATTATAATTTAATGATTTTAAAATTTTTCTAATTTTCCAAATGAAAACTTCTTTTTAATTTAAAAAACATAATTTAAAAAAAAAAAAAAATGTATAAATATTTCCTAAAATATGAATACGATTTTTGATACCTTTCATTAATTTTTAATACCTCTTAACTATAAAAACTACACAGCAGCAAAATGTAAACTGGGCCTTGAATAGTCGAGTGGCTAGCGCTCTGGCGTTCGGTACCACAGGTTTCGGGTTCTAATTCCGGCAGTGCCATGGATATTTGTAGTGGTTCGAATCCACTTTAAGCCGAAGGTCCCGGTCTCATATAACTGTAGAGCAACACGGAGCAAAAAGTCAGACCTCTACCTACGGGTGCTCCATCACAACAGAAGCTGCTTCCTTCCCCTTTAACCATGGGTCCATACGGGCTCGTGGGCTTGGCCTAGATTAGATATCTACTAAGTGGGATAAGTGACAACAACAAATGTAAACTAATTCTGCTCAGACAGTTCTCCGCGAATGCCAACAAGAGAAAACAATTTATTCCGATATATATTCGTGCACTTCAATCAGAACCTCCCTCCACAACCCATCTCACTCGCAAATTTAATGAGACGATAAACACCTGAGAGAAATGAAAAGATTCCAACCGGGGTGTATGGGAAACCTTTAATACTTATTAAAACTTTTTCTCGCCATACCTTTCATTACGGTCGTCAACCCCGATTAAACTCCGCCATCGATTCCCCACAGCGGAAAGGGGCAATTCTGTTCGCTTCCACACCCTACCCCCTACACTCTTCGCTACTCGATAATCAGCTTAATGAATAGCGGAATTAATCTTGATTATTCTTTTGCCTTCCCTGATATTCCCATCCCCTTTACTGGTGAATCCCCCCTCCCAATTTGGCCCCCGATAGATGGCGCATTGTCGCCGCCGGAATAACTGTTTAGCGATATTTGTTTTGGGTCAATTTCCTGTGCGGTGATTAGTCTAGAGCAGGGTTCGGCAACCTGCGGCTCGCTAGCCGCATGCGGCTCTTTGGATGTGAAACTGTGGCTCTTTAGTTCCATATGCAAATATTATTTATTTTTATAAAAAAAAAAAAAAAAATTTAAAATCGTTCTGAACCGATTAACGAGGAATCTGAAGAACTCTTTCGTGATTTCAAAAACAAACCAGAAATCTTGAAAAAAAATTAAAGATTTGCCACTATCCACTAAAACAGTACAAGATAGAATAGCTAAAATATCTTCAAATGTAACATATTTGCAGATGGAAGATAAACAACTTTCGTCTGCCTTATCACTGGCTATAGATGAGTCTTGCGACATAAAAGACAAGGCACAAGTTGACCTTTTTGTCAGGTATATGTCTTCCCAAGGTCCAAAAGAAGAACTTCTAGGATTGCTACCGCTCTCGGGACAAACTAGACGGGAAGATATATGAATGCCGTGCAAAAATGCCTTGAAGACAATAAGATCGATTCAAATAAAATCGTTTCAATAGCAACTAATGGAGCCAGAAGTATGACAGGAAAAAAGGGCACCAACGATTCTTCAGAGCAAAATAAACCACGAAATTCTTACGTTTCACTGCATAATACACCAAGTAGCGCTTTTGCCCAATCATTTCCGGCAGAAATAGTTGAGGTCATGAATTTGGAAATCAAGATTGTTAACAGCGTCTTGTCAAAAGCACTCTACCATCGTCAGTTTAAAAGAATTCCTAAACGAAATGGAGACTCAATAAAGTGCGATGATTTCAAAGGTAATTTGTTTTGTTCAATTGTTTTTTATCGAAGTACAAGTTAGTGTTGTAAGTAAATGTTTAATTGTTTTGATTTTTTTACTTAAATAATAAGTAATTATCTAATAATGAAAAAATAGAATGATATAATGAATAAATAGATATGTTTTCTTATGAATAAATAGATTAGTTTTTTTTTAACAAAAAACTTTATTTATGCGAGTACTAACTGGTGGGCTAGTATTATTAAATAGGAGCTACTAGTATTAAATCCATATAATTTTTAGTTAGCCCTAATCTTCAAAAAGACACGTGTATAAATTTGACAGGTGTTGCACTATTAGTATGTGAGTTACAGCATTTTTAGTGAAGCAACTTTTGTTAGTTTGAAAAAATGGATAAAAATGAATTTCATGTGTTAATAAAAGCAATACTATTGAAGCCAAGGCTTGGCTTGATAAACATTATTCGGACTTTACACCAGAAAAATCAACCGTAGAAAAGTGGTTTGCTAAATTTAAACGAGGCGAAATGAGCACCGAGGACTATGCACGCAGTGGACGCCCCAAAGAGGCTGTTACCGACGAAAACATCAAAAAAGTCCCCAAAACAATGTCTGATAACCGTAAAGTGAAGTTGATTGAGATAGCTGAGACCTAAATATATCAAAGGAACGTGTTGGACATATCGTGAATGAATATTTGGATATGCAAAGCTCTGTTCAAAGTGAGTGCCGCTTGAGCTCACAATCGACCATAAACAACAACCAATTGATGATTCTAAGCAGTGTTTGAGCTGTACAATCTTCAAAACCCGAATTTTTGCGTCGATATGTGACAATGGATGAAACATGGCTCCATCATTTCACACCGGAGCCCAATCGACAGTCAGCCGAGTAGACTGCACATGATGAACATTAAAAATGCTATAACTTCATTAAAAATGCTAATAGAGCAACAGCTATCAAATTTATACATGTGTCTTTTGAAGGTTAGGGCTAACTAAAAATCATATAGATTTAATACTAGTAGCACCATCTATGTGTCAGCCTACGAACTTTTCAGCCCACCTGTTATTTATTGTAGGCAAGAAAAAATTTTGTGGCTCTTTAAAACTTTTAAATTTTGTAAATTGCCATTTTTGGCTCTTCCGACTCAAAGGTTGCCAACCCCTGGCCTAGAGGAGTCGGAACAGTGAGAGGTTATCGAAGAACTTAAAACAACAATGGATTTCTTGAAGGGTAGTGCGATTTTTTTAACACGTAAGGGAACTTTAGAACATTTCAGTTCATTTTTTAATACGCTTTTAATAGTTTCACCTGTATGTTTGTTTGTAACTAACTCTTTGGGCTCGATTTTGCCCTACTTTAAGCGATGCAGATTTAATTTAAACGTTGTAGACTTATCAAGGACCTACGACACTAAAATATTTTGATAAGTTTATTATCTTATCGTGATTAGGATCGGCAGTATGAGTGATTTTATTTTAACTTATGAACAGGAATTTAACCTGTGTAGAATGTAAGTACACGAGACATTCAAACCTACGTGGGACAGTGGCACAACGCGCCTGACTACGGATCAGGAGATTCCTGTTCAACTCCTGACTGGCTCGACAGATTCGCATTTAGCCTTTGTTTTACTCACAATTAAGTCATTGTAGTTCCAGTCCTCCGTACCGGGACCTCATTTAAATATTATAGTTTAGAAAAACGAAAAAACACGCTTTTAGGGTTAATCAAACTAAAAATTAAAAATAAATGTTAATTTTAGAATAAAATGACTGATGAGAAATGAATGTCACTGTTCTAAAAGCGTGGGGTGTTTTTTGTATGACATTTTTAAAATAACTCTGCATTTCTGAATGAAACTAGTAAAAAATTATAACGATTGATATCTTGCACCCCACGCTTTTAGAACAGTGGGATTCATTTTCTCGTCAGTCATTTTATTCTAAAATTAACAATCATTTTTTAATTTTTAGTTTGTTTCAGTCTAAAAGCGTATTTTTTTTTTTTAATTTTTTAAACTCAAAATTAATTTATTTTTTACTATTTTTATTTTTACTTTTTTAGATTAACTCTAAAAGCGTATTAAAAGAATCAACTGTTTTTGTTCTGAAAGATGTCTGTAAATGTTTCTTTTTACAGCTTAAATAGTGCGTATGAGGAGAAACATATCTCAGGGGGAAAAAGTGAAGCTCCGATCAAGACAACTTTTTAACGACTGTGTGTTTTAATCCCCAATCTTGGCGATCCTAATCATGATGAGATAATAAACTTATCAAAGTATTTTAGTGTCGTCGATCTTTGATAAGTTTACAACGTTTAAATTAAATCTGATATCTTCAAGTAGGGCAAAATCGAGCCCAAAAAAGTCAGTTACAAACAAACAAACAAACATACAGGTGAAACTAATCAAAGCGTATTAAAAACTACACAACAACAAAATGTAAACTAATTTTGCCCAGACAATTCTCCGCGAATAACAACAAGAGCAAACATTTTGCATATTTGCTGCGCTACAATCAAAACCTCCCCGCACAACCCATCTCTCTCATGAGTTTAATGAGAAGATAAACACCTGAGAGAGATGAAAAGACTCCAACATGATGAGTGTATAGGAAACCTTTAATGCTTATTAAAACTTTCTCTCGCCACACCTCTCGTTAGGGTCGCCAACCCAAATTCAGCTCCGCTATCGATTGCCCCACAGCAGAGAGGGACCTTCTGTTCCTTTCCATTCCCTACCCCTACACTCCCTAAACTCCTCACAACTCGATAATCAGCTTAATGATTGGCGGAATTAATCTTGATTATTCTTGGCCACCCTGATATTCCCTGATGGGGCCGGAACGGCCAGAGTGGCTAGTGCTCTGGCGCTTGGGGCCACAGGTTTCGAGTTCGAGTCCCGGCGGTACCATGGATGTCTGTAGTGGTTCGGAATCCGCTTTAACCAGAATGTCATGGTCTCATACGACTGTAAGAGCGTCACGGAGTAAAAGTCAGACTTCTACCTACGGGTGCTCCATCAGAACAGAAGCTGCATTCCTCCTTCCATGAGGGATACGACAACAACAACAATCTGTAAGGGAACTTTAGAAAATTTCATTTCATTTTTTTCAAAATTTAAATATTATTTTATGGTATATATAGATGCTAGTGAATAGTATCTGTTTCATTGTGTTAGAATATGAATCGCATTTCAAACAAGAGGTTTTTTTGTAAACGTAAGCAAGAGAATGAAAATAAAAATTTAAATAATATAACCATAGAGTGCATGTATCTATTAAAATACGTAGACTGTACGTTTTTCTTACATACGTTCTTTACACGTGAATATGTTGTTGTTCTAATGCAACTCGCAATACAGAGGCAGTTAAACTTTATGCCATAAGCAAGGGCTGCACCGCTGTTACTCACTTAGCACTACCCAAAGAGGTGAGTGTAGCTTGAAGATAAACTACGGACGCGGAATAACACTAACCCCGCAACACTCTACGATTCTATTAGACCGTGACCTACTCCTTAAAATGGATTCCAAAATACTACAAAAATCTATGGCACCGCCAGGACACGAAACCCGAAACCTGGCCAACGATGGCCAGAGTGCCAATCACTCAGCCATTAAGGCCCTTTACATTTGAACTAAAAAGTGTTTAAAATAGCTTTAAATGCATCAATTATAATTTAACAATTTAAAATTTTTTGTAATTATTCCAAACCAAAACCTCCTTCAATTTACAAAAAAATTTAAAATATTTCCTAAAATATGAATACAATTTTTGATACCTTTCATTAAATTTTATACCTCTTTACTATACAAAAACTACACAGCAACAAAATTTAAACTGGGGCCTGAATGGTCAAGTGGATAGCGCTCTGGCGCTCGGTACTGCAGGTTTCGGGTTTGAATCCCGGCGGTTCCATGGATGTTTGTATTGCTTCGCAATCCTCTTTCAGCCGAAGGTCCCGGTCTCATATGACTGTAGAGCTTCACGGAGCAATGAGTCCATACGGGTTCGTGGGCTTGGTCTAGATTAGATATCTACTACCATAAGTAACAAGAACAAATGTAAACTTATTCTGCACAGACAAACTCTCCGCGAATGTCAACAAGAGAAAACAATTTATTCCAATCAATATTCGCGCCACTTCAATCAAATCCCCCTAACCCATCTCTAGCGAGTTTAATGAGACGATAAACACCTGAAAGAAATGAAAAGACTCCAACATGAGGTTATATGAAACCTGTAATGCTTATTAAAACTTTCTCTCGCCATACCTCTCGTTAGGGTCGCCAACTCCGATTAAACTCCGCCATCGATTCCTCCACAGCGGAAAGGGCCCTTCTGTTCGGTTCCACCTCCTACACTCTTCGCAACTCAATAATCAGCTTAATGAATAGCGGAATTAATCTCGATTATTCTTGGCTACCCTGATATTCCCTCCCCCCCCCCATTTAGCCCCGATCGATGGAGCATTGTCGTCGGCGGAATGGCTGTATGGCGATATTTGTTTTGGGTCAATTTCCTCTAAGGTGATTAGCGTCGAATCGGTGAGAGGTTATCGGAGAACTTAAAACAACAATGGAGTTCTTGAAAGGGGAAGTACTGCGATCCTTTAACATTGTAAGGGAACTTTAGAAATTTCATTTCATTTTTTTTTTTCAAAATTTAAATATCATTTTAGGGTATATATATAGGCGCTGGTGAATAGTATCTGTTTCATTGTATACATTTATATATATTCATTGTGGGGCCTGTGGCTCTGGCGCTCAGTACCACAGGTTTCGGGTTCGAGTCCCGGCGGTGCACGGATGTTGTAGGGTTTCGGTATCCGCATTAAAACCGTAGGTCCCGGTATAATAGGATCGTAGAGCGTTGCGGGGGCCTTGTTACTCCGCGGCCGTGGCTTATCTTCAAGTGACACGCGCCCCTGGGTAATGCAAAGTGAGTAACGTCTGTGCAGCGCTTGCCTTAAGTCATCCAAGACAGCTGTCTAAGTGTGTGCCAGCTGCATTAGAAAGAAAAATTATTTATTGTACATATTATCTGTTTTATTTATTGATTGCAATACCGGGACACCGAATACCAGTATTTTGAGCTATTTGTACAATTTTGTAATGCCAGTGTTCACAAGTTTAAATTCCGTTTTTTCGGTATTCACTAGAAATTTAGAATTCTTATCTGTAAATTCTTATTCAGAATTTATCCACATTCAGAAGAATTCGGTTCAGTTATCGAAGATTATGATGACACTGATGTCGATATTGAAAAGGAATTGTCTCTGAATTTATCTTCAGAAATTTTTCCAGTGATCGCCAATTCTAATTGAACAAAAATTAGAATTGGCGATCACTGGAAAAATTTCAACAAACCAAAATACAATACAGAAATCAGCAATATCCAAAACAACCCGACGAGAAATATATTTATTTGAAGAGGAGGGATTTCGAGGTAAATACTTGGAAAAAGTATATCGCGCATTCCTAACAGTACCACCCACTAGCGTAGATGCTGAAAGAGCATTTTCGACAGCTGGTAACTTTTGCACAAAATTATGTTCCTCGCTTAATGATAGTACACTTGATGCATTATGTTTTTCAGATCCCATTTCAAAAATGTGCAATAGTACCACAGACTGAATAGTGATATTTACACCTTTTTGTAATTAAAATAAATAAGATGCCCCTTTACTTTTGTGATTCGTTGTATACTGTTATAATTTATAAGTTACCTTTTTTTTTTGTGATATTTACATTCTCTAATAAAACTCTCAAATAAAAAGAAAAACCACCAGTGTTTTTCTTCTTTTCTAAAATTTCTACTACCGGTACTAAAACCGGTATCCCGGTATTAAGATCTAAAAATACCGAATACCGGTATTGAACTTTTGGTCCGATATTGCAACTCCTAGTTTGATTGGATCCATACTAGCCATAGAGTATAAGCATATATTAAAATACATAGATTGTACGTTTTTTTTTTATGTTCGTTCTTTATGCTTAATAATAAAAATCTCATTCAACATCACAGTTGTGTCTTAGTATCTGTCCATTTTGAAATAAGTCCAACTTTTACGCTAAACATTTTATTTGGTATACGGTCCCTTTTGTTTTCAAAAATTGAAATGCATTCATTTTTCATTTTCGCTATTTTTTATATACAGATTTTATGGGAATATTAAATTGAATCTTTTCTATTTTGAATATTTAATTTTTAAGTCATTAAAAAATATATAGACTGCAGTGAGCTGATATAATGTGTTTAATGCGCTTCTACCGCCTTTTACTGAATTTTAACTTTTTATTCTACAATGCATTTCGACATTTCTTATTCATCAAATTTTCTAAAGTGAAATAGATCACGAAATGTATTCAAACTGAAAACCTCCAAATTATGTCGGATGGTTTGCAAAATTTAAAAATATCGAATAAAGTATTTTTCCGTTCTGCCTCTTTCTCTTTTCTGACCAAACACAGAAACATTTTGAACCTTGTGTCCTTTAAAAATCCAAACGTTTGTGGATGTGCGAAGGATAGAGATTTTGGTATTTACATTTATGGTTTTATGAATAAGCATCTTTTTACGACATAAGGACAGTTTATTTTATACATAATTTTCTGGAATATTTTATTTTAACATAGGATTAACTACTTTCAAATACAAAATTTTACATTTCAAATCACAATACTAATCTATGTTAATGTAATTTTTTTAATGACTTCATAATTATAAATGTAGAACTATCTTTAAGGCATTTTTGTGTCGCAGTTTATGTTGAGATTTCAATTAAAAAGAAGAATATAAAAATATTGAAGAGTCATTTTTGTAGTTTAATATCCATTTTAAGACTATTTAAAACCTGTTTATGTACAGCACGATATCAAACAATGTTTAACCAGCATAATTTTATTTTTAATATAAATAAATTTTCAAAAATAAATGAATATCACAAAATAGAAATAAATAATTTTCTTAAATCTACAAAAAAAACGACGCTATAAACAGTCAAAGGATGGCGTTCTATGAAACATGCGCTTTCTTATTGAATTATAATCCCCCAAAACATTTCCTCGACCTTCTGAAAACTCTTATTTTGGAGCATTTTGAATGCGCGTTTCCATTCAATATAAATGCACAAAATTCTCAAATTTTGGGAAAGAAAATAAATATTTTTCCAAAAGGAAATGTTTACAAAACAGTACGCACTTTTCCTTTGAAATACCAGCTTACCTTTTAATTCTATTAGCATCTGAGAAACAATTTTTTACCAGTAACTCTAAATAGCCATTGCAGAAGGTAATTTACTTATTGCAAGCATGAAAATTTCTCAAAATATAAAAGAAAAATAATGAATGCATTAACCAAAAATAAAAATGCACCGTTCATTCTGTATTAATGGAATTTGAGTGACTTGCTTTCACTTTAAATTTCTATTATTAATTAATTAAATACTTACAAAATATTAAAGAATAAAATCTACGCACAAAAAAAAAAATACCTCCAAAATATAAAGAAGGAAGAAACTTTTCATCGCCAAGTCAAGATTTAAAAAAGCATCCATTATGCATCTTTAAAACAAGATAACTTTTGCTTCGTTAAAAAGTTGTTTTTAAAACATTTCAATTCCTAACTTCTCTTTCAACTTAACTAGAGTGGATGTGGTTTTAATTAAATGAAGAGATATGTTTATTCTAAAGGGCTGTAATACATCAAGAAATTACGAAAAAAATATTCATCTATTTATATGTTTTTAGTTTTTTTTTTTCCATCTTTAGAATTTTGGGCATTTTGGAGCCGGTAAAGCCTCGAAATTATTATTTTTCCAAAAACAAGCCCCATCCGCTACTTTGTAGAGCGGAATGTTTCGCAGGGAGAGTGGTCTCTAAATAAAACGGTTTTGGCTTCTTGGAGAGAAAATGGAGGATTCATTTTTGGCTTCGCTAATGAGCTGGATTGAGGGAAGAATTAAGACTTGTGGAATAATTTTCTGCACCCCGGAAAGAAAAGAACGATTTATGCTGAAGTCCGTGGAATGCAATAACCACACCGTTTCCGATTAATTACTGAATCTGTGAAAAGGATCAGAGGTTTTTGTCTCAGATAACACTTAAAAGCTAATTGTGTGCGTACACTATGATGCGGAATATCTGGCATGAAGCATTTGAATAACCGAATGTAAAACGCTGTATAAACGCCTAGTATTCTTTTAAATTCTTTGCGTATACGTAGAGGAGAATCGAAAAAGCAAAAAAAATTTTAAAAATTAATTATACGAAGAATAGTATACATGAAGTATACCGTTTGTGCAGTGAAAGCGGAAATGAAGCGAGGTTTACTTTTTGAAATAGTAAAAATATTAATGCTATAGTAGTTAATTTTTTTACCTGTAAAGGACGTTATTTATGTTTTTATAAATATGTATCTTTTAATATCTTTATGTTTTAAAAATTATTTATAAAATAATTTTTCTGCAATGTTTTTTTTTTATTTTAACACAGGATTAGCTACTTTCAAATACAAAATTTTGTGTTTTAAATAAAAATATTGACATATTTTGTTAAAATTACTTCTTAATTGTAAATGTAGAACTATCTTATGGGAATTTTGTGAAGCAGTTTATGTTGAGATCACAATCAAAAAGAAGAATATAAAAATATTCAGAGCAATTTTTAGTGTTTAAAATCCATTTAAAACTATTTAAAGCCTGTTTACGTACAGCGCAAGTTGAATCAGCATTATTTTATTTTTTAAATTCAATTTTTAAAAATAAATGAGTATCACAGAATAAAAAATAATAATTTTTATTAAACCTACAAAAAAAGAGCTTTCATAGGATGGTATTCTATGAAACATGCACTTTCTTATTGAATTAAAATCCCCCCAAAACATTTCCTTGATCTTTTGAACACTCTTATTTTAGAGCATTTTGAATGCGTGTTTCATTAAATATAAATGCAAAAATTCTAAAATTTCGAGAAAGAAAATAAATATTTTTCCAGAAAAAAAAAGAAATGTTTACAAAACAGTATGCTCTTTTTCTTTGAAATTACCTTTGAATTACCTATTAATTCTATTAGCATTTTTTTACCAGTATTTCTAAATATTCATTACAGAAGGTAATTTGCTTATTGCAAGCATGAACAATTTCGCAAAATATATAAAAGAGAAAGTAATGAATGCATTTTAGAAAAGAAAAAAAAAAAAAAAGAAGAATTATCCAAAATTAAAAATGCAACGTTCATTCTCTATTAATAGAATTTGAGTGACTCGCTTTCACTTAAATTTCAATTAATAATTAATTGAATACTTACAAAAATATTAAAACGGAATAAAACCCCCGCGCAAAAAAAAAAAAAAAGTACCGCCAAAATATAAAGAAGGCACAAACCTTTCATTGCCAAGTCAAGATTAGTTAAAAAGCATCCATTATGCCTCTTTTAAAACAGAAAACTTCTGCTTCGTTAAAAAGTTGTTTTAAAACATTTCAATTCCTAACTTCTTCTCTTTTCTCAACTTAACTAGAGTTGATGAACTTTAATTAAATGAAAAGATGCGTTTATTCTAAGGGCTATAATACACCAAGAAATTACGGAAAAGCGCAATCAATTATTTATTTATTGTTTTTTTTTTTTTCTTTCCTTTAGAATTTGAGGTATTTTTGGAGCCGGTAAAGCCTCGAAATTATTATTTTCCAAAAGAAGCCCCATCCGCTAATTTGTAGAGCGGAATGTTCGCAAAGAGTGCTCTCTAAATAAAACAATTTTCTAGCTTCTTCTGAGAAAATAGAAGATTCATTTCGGGTTTCACTAATGAGCTGGATTGAGGGAAGAATTAAGACTTGTGGAATAATTTTCTACACCCCAGAAAGAAAGAACGGTTGTGCAGAACACCGTGGAAAATCCAATAAACCACACCGTTTCCATTTAATTGCCGAACCTGTGAAAAGGATCAAAGGTTTTTGTTCTAGACATCACTTAAAAGCTAATTGTGTGTCAAAATTAGCTCTTAACTCTAACTACAGCGGAATAGCTGGCATGAAGCATTTGAATAACCGAATCGAAAAACGCTGTATAAACACCTAATATTCTTTAAGTTCTTTAAATTCTTTGCGCATACGTACAAGAGAATCGAAAACCAAAAACAAATTTTTAAATTAATTATACGAAAAATAGTATACATAAATGATGGCGTTTGTGTGTGTAAACGGAAATGAAGCAAGGTTTACTTTTGAAATAATAAAAATATTCATACTATAGAAGTTAATTTTTTTGACCACTAAATGACCTTATTTATGTTTTTATGAATAGGTATCTGTTTATATCTTTATCTTTTAAAATTATTTATAAATAATTTTTCTGCAATATTTTATTTTAACACAGGGTTAGCTACTTTCAAATACAAAATTTTGTATTTCAATTTAAAATATTAATCTATGTTAACATCATTATTTTAAATGACTTCGGGATTGTAAAACGTAGAACTATACTTAGGGAATTTTTGTGGCGCAGTTTATGTTGAGATTTCAATGAAAAAGAACAACATAAAAATATTTAGGAGTTATTTTTATAGTTTAATATCAATTTAAAAGTTTTTAAAGCCTATTTACTTACAGCACGATATCAAACAATGTTTAATCAGCACTATTTTATTTTTAAAATCAATTTTCAAAAATTAATGAATATCACAGAATAAAAAAAAAAAATATATATTTTTCTTAAATCTACAACGAACGAGACTATAAACATTCAAAGGATGGTTTTCTATGAAAACATGCGCTTTCCTATTGAGTTATAATCCGCCCAAAAAACTTTTCCTCTATCTTTTGAAAATTCTTCTTTAGAGCATTTTTGAATGCGCGTTTCCATTAAATATAAATGCAAAAATTTTCGAATTTCGTAGAAAGAAAATAAATATTTTTCCAAAAAAGAAATGTTTACAAAACAGTACATACTTTTCCTGTGAAATACCAACTTACCTTTTAATTCTATTAGCATTTGGGAAATATACATATTTTTTACCAGTAACTCTAAATAGCCATCGTAGAAGATAATTTGCTTATTGCAAGAATGAACAATTTCGCAAAATATAAAAGAGAAAATAATGCATGCATTTTTTGAAAAGAAAAAAAAAGAAGAATTAACCAAAAAATTAAAAAAATACAACGTTCATTCTTCATTAATAGAATTTGAGTGACTTGCTTTTCGCTTAAATTTCAATTCATAATTAATTAAATACTTACAAAATATTAAAATGGAATAAAATCTACCCAAAAAAAAAAAAAAGTACCGCCAAAATATAAAGAAGGCACAAACCTTTCATAGCCATCTCAAGATCAGTTAAAAAGCATCCATTATGCATCTTTAAAACAGATAATTTTTGCTTCATTAAAAAGTTGTTTTGAAAACCATTTCAATTCCTAACTTCTCTTTTCTCAACTTAACTAGAGTGTATGTACTTTTAATTAAATGAAGAGATGCGTTTATTCTAAGGGCTCTAATACACCAGGAAATTGAAAAGCGCATTCATTTATTTATTTATTTATTTATTTTTCTTATTTCCTTTAGAATTTGAGGAATTTTGGAGCCGGTAAAGCCTCGAAATTATTATTTTTCCAAAAAGAAGCCTCATTCGCTACTTTGTAGAGCGAAATGTTCGCAGGAGTGCTCTAAATAAAACAGTTTCTGGCTTCTTGGAGAAAAAGGAGGATTCATTTCCGGCTTCGCTAATGAGCTGGATTGAGGGAAGAATTAAGACTTGTGGAATAATTTTCTGCAGCCCAGAAAGGTAGAAGGGATTTGTGCAGAACACCGTGGAACCAATAAGCCACAGCAGTTTCCGTTCAATTACTGAACCTGTGAAAAGGATCGAAGGTTTTTTGCTTCAGACCACACTTAAAAGCTAATTGTGTGCTTCAATGAGCACTTAACCCCTGAAGGCGGTATAGCTGGCATGAAGCATTTGAATAACCTAATTGTAAAGCGTTGTATAAACCCTAATATTTATAAGTTGTTTATTAAAATTCTTGCGTATATGTACAAGAGGATCGAAAAACATAAAACACATTTTAAAATTAATTGTACGAAAAATAGTACCCATAACAAATGTCGTTGGTGCAGTAAAAACGGAAATGAAGCGAGGTTTACTTTTAAAATACACAGCCCAGTCACATGTGATGTGACCACCTGCCAAAAGCCCTAATATACACTCTTGTATATTATGGCTTTAAGTGCAGTGTGGAATGTGGTATTAAGTGGTATTTAAGTGATATTAAGTGGAATTCTTTGTATACACTCACTGCAATGTGCTGCCACCTGCCTTTTGTGATGAGTTATTTTCACTCTGACGTCGAAAGTAGGTGGTGGTCACATTAATGTGTCTGGACTGTGTAATAAAAAGATATTCATGCTATAGTAGTTGATTTCTTGACCACTAAATGCCATTAATACTTAAATAGTACGCGCAGCATAAGGCAATGCGTCAGTCATATTAACAGCATTATGCATCATTTCTGATGGTGGGGTACAAGTTTCCAGAATACAGTGACGTTAAAAAGTTAAAACAAATAATGTTTTGTTTAAAATGCAATATTATTTAACTACTAGACAAAAAATGCTCTTTTATTTATCAAGCTTAATGTTTGTGATTATAAGATTTGAAAATTGGAATCAAATTGATCATTTGCCCATAAGCCCAATACTTCAAAGAGTCAGTTCAACACTAGCCAATATATCAAGTGATAAAATCAGAGGTTTGAGGAATAGCCCCATTCCGCCAATACAGTGGTGCAAGTATATCAGATGGAAGCTGTAGAAAAATAATTGTCAACTTTATTTTATGAAATACAGGGTGATCCAAAACTTAAGACAATTTCTAAAAATTGGTCATTATGATTTTTACGATTTTTATTTTTATCGAAAAACGATTATGATTTTTCAAGGTAAATTTAAAATTCAAGTATCCCTATAAACAAAAATTATATGCTGGAGATCGAGGCGGCCATGCACGAAGTAAAGGATCCATTGAGAGAACAGTTTTTTGCAGGAAAGTTGAGCGTAGTAGTCACAGACGTGTGCTCAATTCTGCAGCCATGTGTAAAAAAAATTTCTATCAAAAAAGAAGAATTTAAAAATATTTAGGAGATATTTTGAGAGTTTAATATCCGTTATAAAACTATTTAAAGCATGTTTACGTACAGCACGATATTAAACAATGTTTAATCATCATTATTTTATTTTTAAAATCAATTTTCAAAAATAAATGAGTAGCACAAAATAAAAAAAAATATATATATTTCCTAAATCTACAACAAACGAGACTATCAACATTCAAAGGAGTTCTCTGAAACAGGAGCTTTCTTATTGTATTATAATCTCCCCAAAACATTTGCTTGATCTTTTGAAAATTCTTATTTTAGAGAATTTTTGAATGCGCGTTTCCATTAAATATAAATGCAAAAATTTTCAAATTTCGTAGAAAGAAAATAAATATTTTTCCAAAAAAGAAATGTTTACAAAACAGTACAAACTTTTTCCTGTGAAATACCAACTTACCTTTTAATTCTATTAGCATTTGGGAAATATACATATTTTTTAAGTTTCTCTAAATAGCCATCGTAGAAGGTAATTTGCTTATTGCAAGCATGAACAATTTCGCAAAATATGAAAGAGAAAATAATGAATGCATTTTTGGAAAAAGAAAAAGAAAAGAAGAAGAATTAACCAAAAATTAAAACGTAAACGTTCATTCTTTATTAACAGAATTTGAGTGACTTGCTTTCACTTAAATTTCAATTAATAATTAATTAAATACTTACAAAATATTAGAACGGAATAAAATCTAAGCTTAAAAAAAACGCCCGCCAAAATATAAAGAAGGAAGAAACTTTTCATCGTCAAGTCAAGATCGGTTAAAAAGCATCCATTATGCATCCTTAAAAACAAGATAACTTCTGCTTCATTAATAAAGTTGTTTTAAAACATTTCAATTCCTAACTCTCTTTTCTCAACTTAACTAGAGTGGATGTGCTTTTAATTAAATGAAGAGATACATTTATTCTAAAGGGCTAGAATACACCAAGATATTACGGAAAAGCGCATTCATTTATTTATCTATTTATTAATTAATTGTTTTTTTCTTCCTCTTCTATAAAACTTGAGGTATTTTTGGAGTCGGTGAAGCCTCGAAATTATTATTTTCCAAAAAGAAGCCTCATTCGCTACTTTGTAGAGCGGAATGTTCGCAGGGAGTGCTCTAAATAAAACAGTTTCTGCCTTCTTGGAGAAAATGGAGGATTCATTTCCGGCTTCGCTAATGAGCTGGATTGAGGGAAGAATTAAGACTTGTGGAATAATTTTCTGCTCCCCGGAAAGAAAGACGATTTGTGCAGAACACAGTGGAATGCAATAAGCCACAGCAGTTTCCGATTAGTTACTGAATCTGTGAAAAGGATCAAAGGCTTTTGTTTTACATAACACTTAAAAAGTTAATTGTGTGTGCAAATTAGCACTTAACTCTAAAAGCTAAATAGCTGGCATGGAGCACTTGAATAACCTAATTGTAAAACGTTGTATTAAACACTAATATTTATAAGTTCTTTTTTTAAATTCTTTGCTTATATGTACTTGAGGATCGAAAAGCCAAAAATAAAATTTTAAATTAATTATAAGAAAAATAGAATGCATAAAGGATGCCGTTTTTGCACTGAAAACAGAAATGAGGTGACGTTTACTTCTTGAAATAATAAAAAATATTAATGCTATACAAGCTAATTTTTGATCACTAAATAGCGTTGTTACTGAAACAGCACGCGCAAAATAATACAATGCGTCAGTCACATTAAAAGCATTATGCATCATTTCTAATGCAAGGTTTCATAGTTCCAGATTGCAGTGAAGTTCCAACGATGCTGATTTTTCAAAGTACATTTTTAAATTCAAGCATTCCTATAATCGAAAATTACACGCTGCTGCGAAAGTACTACTGCGCCGGAAAATTAAAATCAATTATTTTTTCTTTCAAAAACTCTTTATTTATACTTTCACGTTTATTTTATCGCCTTCAAAGTAATCCGCCCGGACACAATGCACTTATGCCAACTTTTTTTCCAAACTTTAATGCATGCTGAAAAATCATCGGCAGGGATGGCCTTAGGGCTAAAAAGTCACGAACAATCAATGCAGCACCAAATCTTTAATTTTTTGACTTGAGCTTCGTCGGTTGAGGTTGATGGTCGAAAAGAGGACGAAAGGGTTTCGAAGGGGGTTTTTTCGAAAGAAGCCTTATCCGCTACTTTGTAGAACGGAATGTTCGCAGGGAGTGCTCTAAATAAAATAATTTTCTGGCTTCTTCTGAGAAAATAGAAGATTCATTTCCGGCTTCGCTAATGAGTTGGATTGAGGGAAGAATTAAGACTTGTGGAATAATATTTTGCACCCCAGAAAGAAAGACGATTTGTGCAGAACACAGTGGAATGTAATAACCACACCGTTTCCGATTAATTACCGAACCTGTGAAAAGGATCGAAGGTTTTTGCTTCAGACAACACTTAAAAGCTAATTGTGTGCGTCAATGAGCACTTAACTCTGAAGGCGGTATAGCTGGCATGAAGCATTTGAATAACCTAATTGTAAAACATTGTATAAACCCTAATATTTATAAGTTCTTTTTAAAATTCTTCAGTTATATGTACAAGAGGATCGAAAAAAGCAGAAAACAAATTTTAAAACTAATTGTACGAAAAATAGTACGCATAACAAATGCCGTTTGTGCAGTAAAAACGGAAATGAAGCGAGGTTTACTTTTTAAAATAGTCCAGTCACATTGATGTGACCACCTGCCAAAAAGCCCTAATATACACTCTTGTATATTATGGCTTTAAGTGCAGTGTGGAATGTGGTATTAAGTGGTATTTAAGTGATATTAAGTGGAATTCTTTGTATACACTCCACTGCAATGTGCTGCCACCTGCCTTTTTGTGATGAGTTATTTCACTCTGACGTCGAAAGTAGGTGGTGGTCACATTAATGGAATTGATTGTGTAATAAAGATATTCATGCTATAGTAGTTGATTTCTTGACCACTAAATGCCATTAATACTTAAATAGTACGCGCAGCATAAGGCAATGCGTCAGTCATATTAACAGCATTATGCATCATTTCTGATGGTGGGGTACAAGTTTCCAGAATACAGTGACGTTAAAAAGTTAAAACAAATAATGTTTTGTTTTAAATGCAATATTATTTAACTACTAGACAAAAAATGCTTTTATTTATCAAGCTTAATGTTTGTGATTATAAGATTTGAAAATTGAATCAAATTGATCATTTGCCCATAAGCCCAATACTTCAAAGAGTCAGTTCAACACTAGCCAATATATCAAGTGATAAAATCAGAGGTTTGAGGAATAGCCCCATTCCGCCAATACAGTGGTGCAAGTATATCAGATGGAAGCTGTAGAAAAATAATTGTCAACTTTATTTTATGAAATACAGGATGATCCGAAACTCAAGACAATTTCTAAAAATTGGTCATTATGATTTTTATTTTTATGGAAAAACGATTATGATTTTTAAAGGTACATTTTTTCAATTCAAGTATCCCTATAATCAAAAATTACATACTGTGAGATCAGGGTGGCCATACATGAAGTAAAGGATCCATTGAGGGCACGGTTTTGCAGGAAAGTTGAGCGTAGTAGTCATTGCAGTAGGGCTCAATTCGCAGCCATGTGTAACAAACTGCCTACATCAAGAGAAGAAATAGCAATGGGAATACTTTCAATACTGACATTATCAACTAAATCTGCGCTTTATTTACCGCAAATTAATTAGTCTGTATCTGTTAATCTGTTGGTAAAAATGAGATATTCCGGGGCTAAATTTTCATTACGTGAAATAAATAATCCTTCTGCATTCAGCCCTTTCTGTGTAGATGGAATCTTTTACCTTTTCTTTAATTTTGCGAATGACCCATTTTTAGAATTTGTCTTGACTATTGATCATCCTGTATTTGATAAAATCACATCGTAATTGTCGATTAAAGGGATACTTCAATTTAAAAATGCATGTTGAAAAATTGTAATCCTTTTTCGATAAAAATCAAAATTGTAATCGTCAAAATCATAATGACTAATTTTTAGAAATTGTCTTGAGTTTTGGATCATCCTGGTTTTCATAAAATAAAGTTGACAATTACTTTTCTACAGCTTCCATCTGATATACTTGCACCACTGTATTGGCGGAATGGGGCTATTCCTCAATCCCCTGATTTTATCATTTGATATATTGACTAGTGCTGAGCTGTCTCTTTGAATATTGACTTAAGCATGGACCCAAGGTCAATTTCATTCCAATTTTCACATCTTATACTCATAAATATTAAGTTTGATAAATAAAAACATTTTTTTTCTTATAGAGTCACAATATTGCTTTTAAAACGTAAATATTATTTGCATGCACTTTTAAAATAATATCATCTTTAGAAAAATTTCAGCTTTCTCTTATTTCACTCTTCTACAGAACTGCTTTTGCCTTCCATTCTCGTCTCACCTATAACCAACATTACATTTTCGCAGTGTGTTCTGAGTCCGAACAGAAAAAAAAATCCTCCATTTTCTTATTAGTACTATAACGTTTTTTAATAATTATGTAACTCTAAAGGTATCGTTTGTTAGCCATCATGTATTCATTCTAATAGTAAACGTGCTATATTCGGAAATTATACTAGTTTGATCATTAAAAAAATTTGAATTCCTTCCGTAAATTCAATAACCACATTCGCGTAAATTCAATAACCGCAGGAATGTACTGATGTTCAGTATAGACCAGGGACGGGCAAACTTTTCTAAAATTTTAAAAACAATATACAAGTATTACAATTTAAATGAAATGAATGAAATTGCGATTTCATTTTTAAATGTTCCTTATATTGAGGTACGAAGTGAGATGTACTGATTCTAAGGAACGAGATTAAATGCTCATCTGAGTCTACTTCTGAAATAATTCTTTCTAAGGTTCATAGTTGAAAACACTTGTTCACATTTATAAAATAAAGCAAACATAGCACTGATTTTCTGGCCGTGAGATATTAAATTTGGGAAACATACTTTCGATAATTATTTGTAAAACTCTAACTTTGGCATATTTAGAAACAACTGCTTGAGAGGATTGCTAGTTTGCAACTCAATTCATTCAACCTGCAAATCTGATTTCACTGCTTCACAATTTACGTTGAAAGGCATGCTAAAAATATCCAATTATGTTTGACTGGCACTAAAATCTTGAAATCTGCGTTCGAACTCAAAATGCAGTTTTTTCAAGCCATATTCTTAATCTTCTCTTCATTTTTCTTTACTGAATTTAACCTCGGAAAATGAAATAAAAATAATATTAAAAATATTATTTTTTTTAATAAAAAATATTTAATCAAAGTAGAAAAGGAGATGGATGTGTAATATGTAAATGTATATATATTTCTTTTAATTTGCCTCGGACCGGCAAATTAAAATTTATCCGCGGGGCGGATAGAACCTTCCAGCGGGCCGTAGTTTGCCCATCCCTGGTATAGACGGACAATCCAAGAAGTAGTAATTTGTCGTATTATTGCAAGATAATAAACCAATTTAAATAACCACAGAAATATATCGGTGGTCAGTGTATAGGGACAATTTCCGAAATTGCAATTGATGGCAAAGCTACACAAAATTAAACCAATCTAAATAACCTGTGGTTATTATTGGTTAGTATAAACAGACAATCCATGAAGAAGTAATTGATAGCAATACTACAAAAAGGATTCACAAATTTAAATAAACCCAGGAATATACCAAATTTCAGTATACACGGAGATCTAAAGTAGTGATTGGTCATAATATTGCAATAGGATAAATCAACATAAATAACTACAGTAATGTACCAAAGGTAAGTAAAAAGAAGAAGAAATCGGTCACTATACTGCAAGAAAATAAAAAACAATAAAACTACCCATAGGAATATATCAATCTTCAGTATATATTGACATTCCACGAACAAGCAACAGGTCGAAATATTGTAAAAGGATAATCAAATTTAATTAACAACAGGAATATAATAATGTACAGTAAACATGGACAATCGGCGAAGAAGCAATTGATTGCAATACTACACGCTAATAAAACCAAATTCAAAACCACAAGAATATACCGATGTTCAGTATACATGGACAATCTACGATAAAAACAAATGGTCGCAATACTACAAGATGATAAATTAATTTAGTAACAACAGGAATATATTAATGTTCACTGAATACGAATAATCCCCGAAGAACAACTGGTCAAGATATTACAAGAGGGTTATTAAGAAAATTTATGAATACATCAACATTCAGTATATACTGACAACCCAAAAAGAAGCAATTGTTAGCATTATGGAAAGAGGATAAAACCACTTAAATAACTACAGGAATATATTAATGTATACACAGACAATTCAAGAAAAAACAATTTTTCGCAAGAATATAAGGGGATAATCTGTATACACGGACAATCCGTGCAGAAGCCTTTGGATGCAATATTGAAATAAGTATAAACCCAATGTGAATAAACAATGCACATTTGGTTTAAACAATGCACATTTAAACAATACACATTTTATGTGGATAAACAATCCATAAAAAGCAATTAATCGCAATTCTAGAATTGGATAAACCAATTTAAATAACTAAAAGAATATACCAATGGTCTGCATACACGGACAATCGGTGGAGAAGCAATTGATTGCAATGCTACAAGAGGATAAACCAACTTAAATAAACTTATCGACCCTATTATATCGTCGTTTATTATACACAGACAATCCACGAAGAATCAATTGATCGAAATCTACAAGAGGACTAAGCAATTTAAATAACCACATGAATATGCCAATAATCAGTATACATGAAAAGTTGGCGAAGAAGCATTTGGTTGCAATACTACATAACGATAAACCAAAGTCAATATCAACAGGAATAAACTTCCCAAAGATATAAACCAATGATCGGTAAACAGGAACTTTACATAAAGAAGCAATTGATCTCAATATTACAAGATAAACCAACTTAAATAACCACAGGAATAAATCATTGGTCAGTATACACTGAAAATACACGAAATATTATTTAGTCGCAATACTATAAGAAAATAAACCAATTCATTTAACCACAGGTTACAACACTACGTTAGTCTTCCATTGTAAATTCTTCTCTTATTCGCAAAATGTGTGAGGGTCTGCCCGAAATGCGACCACTGACCTCCAGAACAAACTTCCAGAAAACAACTTCCTCCCGAAACCTTTAATTCCTCGCAGTATCCGTTCTTCCGTTCTGTTAAACGCCTTATCCCTTGATGGACAACCGCATTGTATTAGGAACCCAGGGCCGCGGCCTATGCTAATAGAGCGATCGGATGACGCTTACAAAGGGCAGGATATGGGATCTAACGAGTAATTAAAATCTCCTTTGTCCCCCTCATTATGCAAATGGATGCACGGGACCGCTTGCAAGGTGTTCTACTAAAGTCAGGCCGGAGATTGCACAGCTCCATCGATCTGCCAAAATGGGGGTGGATGGATGAATCCCCTCCCATCACAGTGTTGCTGCAAAAGGAAAGACCGAATTGATTATCATTTGTTGGGCATCTTTTGAAGTGACCAAACTTGATTAGAGATCTGTTCAAGAAGGTGTTCTGCTGCATTGTTCGTTTTATTGATGATAAGGCACAAATATAACGATTAGTATCCTAATGATGCTATGTTTATCCTGAGGTAACTTTTATCGTGTTTAATAGAAGTCGATTATTTTGATGGAAAATAGAGTTTTCAACTAAGTTAACTACTTTAAGTTTTAAATGATTAAGAAGATGTTGAAGATTTTAATGAGATTATTCAACTTAATTGTTTAATCTATGGGATTATCACTGTAAGTGTAGAACATTTGATTGGAAGATATCACTGGTTTTTATGTAGTACATGCGGTCTTATCTATTCACATAAGAGATAACAAATGTTAAAACAGAATGATTTAATTATGCATTGGTTCTCATCAACTCCAAAATCAAAAACACATCCTAAGAACTACGAGGCAAATGAATGCTTGCTTTTTATAAAAGTTTTCGATATGAAAGTTTTCCGAATTGAGCAAAGGATATTCATCTGTTTTAATTCATAACTTATACTGTCTTACATATTTTATTATGTAGACAGTTCTCTTTGTGGTCATCACGGAATTCATACCAAAACAGCATCGTGTTCATACCAAAACAGGATCGTGTTCATACCAAAAACAGCATCCTGTTCACACGGGATAAGCATAATTCATTTCCTTATAGATTAATTTCAACGCTGCTACTATGCCGCGTGGAACAACACTAAATGTAACTACGTTAGTCTTCCATTGTGAATTCCTCGCTCTCATTCGCAAAATGTGTGAGGACTGATTCCGGAGCTCACTTCCAGAAAACAACTTCCTCCCGAAACCTTTAATTCCTCGCAGCATCCGTTATGTTAAACGCCTCATCCCTTGATGGACAACCGCATTGTACTAGGAACCCAGGACCGTGGCCTATGCTAATAGAGCGATCGGATGCCGCTCACAAAGGGCAGGATATGGGATCTAACGAGTAATTAAAAGCTCCTTTGTCCCCCTCATTATGCAAATGGATGCACGGGACCGCTTGCAATGTGTTCCACCAGAGTCAGATTGCACAACTCCATCGATCTGCCAAGATGGGGTGGATGGATGGATCCCTCGCACCACAGTGCTGCTGTAAAAGGAAGGACTGAATTGATTAACATTTGTTGGGCATCTTTTGAAGTGGTCAACTTGATTAAAGTATCCTAATGATGTTATGTTGTTGTTGCCTTTAATTTTTGATGTGTATCATGAGATAACTGTTATCGAGTTTAACAGAAGTCGGTTATTTTAATGGAAATACTATAGAGTTTGCAATTAAGTTAACTTTTAAGTTTTAAATCATTGAGATGTTGTTGAAGATTTTAATGAAGTTGTTCAATTTGATTGTTTAAACTATGGGATTAACACTATAAGTTTTAAAGCATTTCATTGGAAGATATAACTGGCTTTTTATGTGGTACATGCGGTTTTGTCTACCCACATAAGTGATAACGAATGTTCAAATCAGAATGATATAATTATGAAATGGTCATCATATTGGTTATGTGAGAAGTGACAAAAATATATATAAATGTGCTTAATGTTAACCAAAAAAATGAAGTGTATTTTTTTAAAAATTATAATCATTAGAATTTAATACAGCCATGGGCCTGAATGGTCGAGTGTCTAGCGCTTTGGCGCTCGGTACCACATTTCGGGTTCGAGTCCCGGTGGTGCCATGGATGTTTTTAGTGGTTCAGAATCCACTTTAAAGCCGTAGGTCCCGGTCTCATAGACTGTACCGCGTCGCGGAGTCAAGTCAGACTTCTACCTACGGGTGCTCCATCACAACAGAAGCTTCCCCTCTTCCCTTTAACCATGAGTCTAAATGGGTTCGTGGGCTTGGTCTAGATGCCTACCAAGTGGAATAAGAAACAAAAACTTTTCTATTGAAAAAAAAATGAATATTACATATAATCATTCTTAAACACAAAAATTAGGAAATAAAAATTGATTTATCCTTGCTTTTCCTGACTAATTTTTTAATAATATTTCTCATTTGGTGTAGAAAGTGTAAAACTATCTACGGGGAATGTGGATTATGTGGATCAAGTTTGGTGTATCGCTCTACGGTCGTCTTTTGGCCACTTTAGGCTAAACAGATCAGGACCCACAGTTTAAAGTGGATTCCGAACCACTACAAACACCTCTGACACCGCCCGAACTCGAAACCTGTGGAATCGAGCTCCAGAGCGTTAGCCACTCGGCCATCAAGCCCCTATGTGGATCAAGAGACTGGAATTATCTAGATCTATGTGGAAATTGTCATTTATTACTAATCCTCTGAAGGATGATGAATTTTACTAATGTGTTGAAAAAGACTTTAAAAGGTGACAATATGATTTGCTCAATTATTAATTTAACATCGAATAATCACTGTTATAAAACAATATATTGTTTTATAACAGTTTTGTTATAACAGTTTTAGACATGACATAAATTTAAATAACATTATAACAAAAATAAAAATAACGTTTTCGCAACATAAATTCGCTTTTTCCTTAAAGTTGTGCATCCAAAGGATCTGTTGTTTTGTTCTCCTTTTTCACTATGAGTTGCAGAATTATTAGATTTACAATTTATCCCGAAGCATCTTCTGAAACTTAACTGTAACCGTCAGCATCTCCCTCGGCCTTCCATTGCCCCCGAAGTGACTGTGCTGTCATGATTAGTTAGGAATATTTTCCACAAAAGAACGAAGTCAGGAGTGAAAATCTGAAGGCATTCGATTGAGACACTTAAATGGATTTCCATGTTTCTGCTTCATCTGGAGTTTCAAGTTTATTAATCCAATTGCTTTCCAAAGACCCTGGAACGAACCCATGCGATTTTTATCCAACGGTGAGAGAAATTAAGTTATGCATTGATTAAGTGAGAATGATTTGAAGATTTTCATTTTTAAAGCTGGTTTCGGAAAAACTCATTTAAGCCCTTTTGATTTTATTTTATAATTCAAAAATAAATTTTTTTAAATAAATCTCTTTTCATCTTTATATATATCTTTATATATAATATAATATCTTTATAAATACCTTAATTTTTCATGCCACTTGTTGATATACTATGCTTGCTTTGCCAATTATCAAAAATGCGAAAGATTTCCAAAGCAGGCTCGTTGGATCATTGCTTTTTAAATGACAATGCATCGATACATTTTATTTATTCTTGCATTGTTTTAAAAATCTAAATTCTAAGAAAAAACTTAAGTTGACGGATATCACCGTTATTACGCTTCAAGTAATATCGTATTTCCTATTAATAATCTTTAAGAAAAATTTTGAAGAAAGTTTAAAAATCAGTTTGAAGAAATGTTCAACTTATTCATCTTCGTATCTCTAAGTAATCGAAGGTTATTAAAAATGAGCATCTATTTTTATAAATGAATTCATTTTGTAGTAGTTTCAACAAAAGTAATTAGAAGTGTTTTGCATTTTGATTACACTCCACCTAAAAATGTTTTCAAAGGGGAAAAAAATGGCTTAGTTCGTAAATTAAAAATAGTATTGATGTTCATATACACAAGTTTTGACTTCATATTAGTAAAAGTATAAATTATTGCTTAATGCTATCCCTTGTAAATCGCAACATTGTGACTAAGATTTATATAGAAGCAGCTATAACCCAGAAATTATAGCAGGTATATGAAATTAGGGTACTTACGTATTAACCGCACCTTGGCGACAGACTTGGCGGTTTTTAAGTGTCGCCAATCTAACAGCTAAAGATTTGGCGGTTTTTATGTGGCGCCAATATAACAGCTGCAGATTTGCTGAGTTTTGACGCCATTTTGAAAAAGAGACTGTTTTGAACCCATGTTAAACTCTATATCGGCCTACTTTCCACTGAAATCTGTTTGACTACTTTTTGTTTAAATAAAGTGTTTTTGACTAATTTGTGTTTAAATAAAGTGTTTTGAATTTTGAAATCGTTTTGATTTTAAATGAAGTGTTTTATATATTTTATTATTTGGAAAAAAAATATTTTGAAAATGTTTTGATTTTAAATGAAGTGTTTCATATATATTTTATTATTTGGAACACAAATTTTTAAGTGTAAATTGCCGCCACTTAAAAACCGCCAAATCTACAGCTGAGGTTGGCGCGTGTGCTCTTTATTGGCGCAACTGTCGCCAAGGTACCGTTAATACGTAAGTACCGAAATTATGGTATATTATGAGTAAACTGATGACTCAAAGTTCTGTGAAAAACATGAATTAAATATTTCAGGACTTAATAATAATGCAAACTGTATATAATTTAGAAATGAAAAAGCAAATTGCAAAAGGAGAATGTTTTAATTAAACCCGCTCGCCCTCTTCATGTTTAGATTTGATTCCATTAAACACTACTTTAATTTTCCTTTGGCTTTTTTAAAAGCCTTTTGGGTATTTAAAAATGTTTAAATTCCAAATAAAATTCTGCTACAACACTTGAGCCACTAAATTCTGTTTTCTGAGATTTTTTCCGTACATAAAAATGTTTTGCAATAAATAAAAAAATAAATAAAATCCTTACTATGGGTAAAAATTAATTCAAAAAGAAAATAGATGGTTGTCAAAAATAACATGTAAATTAAAACGAAATCCAACAGATGGCCCACCTGATATTATATCATCCCATTGCCACGAATATTATTAGAAGCGAGGTAGTGCTACATCGTAAGATTTTGATTTACATATTTTCTATGTGGGACTTTTTTTCCATGCGATCCTGTTTACTACATTAAAAAATTTTCTAATGTGTTGCAAACACTATATTTTATGAAATTTCAGAATATTTTTGTATGTAGTTTCCTATACCTTTTAACCCCTCAACAAAACAGATAAAGCTATTTTATTGGTGGAATATATTAAAGCAGATTAACCTTGCATCCATAAAAATTAATGACATTGGTATGATACGAATATTCCAATGTAAATAAAATGTCAAACAAATTAATTAGAGATTCTTTTGTTGTTTGTAATTAAAAGTTTTGTTTGTTATTTAAAATATTCCGTTTTACAAATGGTCAAAAAGAAGAATGAATCCTGTTTATTAATTTAAAACTGCCCATCAGTTAATTCCGCGAAAACAATTGCAACATTATATTTAACATGGAATTTTTGTTGTTACTGAAAGGCCCATAGATACACAAAGTGCGTAATGTAAGAAATATTTAAATTTTTATTTTACAAATGTTTATTGCTAAGTATGGATAAAATGCATAAATGCGTATATAAAATATACTACTGTGCCCAAACCGTGAGACCAATTTCTTTCTCAAAAACTTATTTCATCGCCTTCAAAGTATTCCTCCGGACACAATGCACTTATGCGAACTTTTTTTCCAATTCTCAATGCATGCTAAGAAGTCATCGGCAGGGTGGGCCTGCAAAAAACGCGTGACAATGCACGTTGAATCTCTTCAATCGACTCAAAAGGGTGTCCCCAGAGTAGTCTTTTTTGAGTTTAGGGAATAGCCAGGAGTGGCACGGTGTGAATACGGTGGTTGTGGAACGATATGGGTTTCATTTTTGGCGAAAAATCAAGAAGAATCAATGCAGTGTGAGAATTAATTCAGAGATTTCAAAAATTACAGGGAATCAGTTTTAGCATCTCACAAAGCCAAGCGTAATTCAAACATTATATGAATATTTTGACGTCAAATTTCCCACAGATGTCAAGGAAGTCCATCTAAAAAAAAAAAAAAAAAATTAAATTCTATAAGTCTCGGGAATTTTAAATTGAAAATGGGTTTCACTTTTGGACACAGTAGTAAATACGTGTGCATAATTTAAGAAAATATTTTGTGTTTTATTGTTTACTATTCATGTTACAAAAATTGTTTTCAATTCAAACTGTCTTTAAACTTGAAGATACATAATTTTAAAACTATATTCATCTTCTGCGTCACTTATCTTTGTAGTGGATACTTATCATTCCCCTTATTTCCCTGAATATCAATGAATTAATAGTTATGAAACGCTATCTCAAATCGGAAGACAAATTACTGAGAGATAATGCTGGGGGATTAAATTGTCAATCTGTATTCCCTCTCGCTCTCTCTCTCGAATGCATAAAATTAAACTGTGGAACAATTAATATACTTTCTTAAGTAAAATCCCTCCGGTCCCCAATGGATTGCGAATTGCAGAAGTTGCTGGTGGACATCGAGGACTTTCGGTCCAGTAAACTAAAAACGATGTCTCAGGTGACACTGTGAAATTCGGTCGGCCGATTCCGTGGCCCATTGAACGGCTTCATTATGAAGAATCAATCCAAGAGCCGGACATGCAACCTATAAAAAAACGCGATCGGATTACTCGGAACTGGAATCTGCATCGAATCTAAAAAGTGAGCACATAATTGATTATGATGTGCTCACTGCGATGTGAAAATAGTGGCGTCCATTTGGATTTGAAATCGAATTCAAAAGATTTGATGAATGGACACTCAAATTTGTCTTTAATATTTATTAAAAGTCTTGGAAAAATTGGAAACTTACTTGCGGAAATTGCTGAATGACTTGTGGAAATTAATGGAATTACTTGTGGAAATTACTGGAATTATGTGTGTAAATTGCTGGAATTACTGAATTATGTGTGGAAATTACTGGAATTATGTGTGGAAATTACTGGAATTATGTGTGAAAATTACTGGAATTATGTGTGAAAATTACTGGAATTATGTGTGAAAAATTACTGGAATTATGTGTGAAGTTACTGAATTATGTGTGGAAGTTACTGGAATTATGTGTGGAAGTTACTGAATTATGTGTGGAAGTTACTGGAATTATGTGTGGAAGTTACTGGAATTATGTGTGGAAGTTACTGGAATTAAGTGTGGAAGTTACTGGAATTATGTGTGGAAGTTACTAGAATTAAGTGTGGAAGTTACTGGAATTATGTGTGGAAGTTACTGGAATTATGTGTGGAAGTTACTGGAATTAAGAGTGGAAGTTACTGAATTAAGTGTGGAAGTTAGTGGAATTAAGTGTGGAAGTTACTGGAATTATGTGTGGAAGTTAGTGGAATTAAGTGTGGAAGTTAGTGGAATTAAGTGTGGAAGTTAGTGGAATTATGTGTGGAAGTTAGTGGAATTATGTGTGGAAGTTAGTGGAATTATGTGTGGAAATTACTGGAAATTATAGCCTAAAATCCATGGATTTAAACATTAAAAATATTGGTGGACATTGGTGTGCTGTTCATAGACCTCTGAATACAGTCGGTGAATATTTTTAGGAATGTTCATAAAAAAATTGTTACTTAACTTAATTAAAACTTTAATTTTAACTTAATAAAAATGCCGTATAAAAATAAAATTGAGATTCGTGTTTTCTCGCACATTCTTTAAAAGAGTGAGAGGAAATTATAATGTAATAAAGGCAAGTAATATAAACATTTTTTTAAAGTCAATTCCTACGTTTTTCACTCTATTGCAGAAAAGTCCTTTAAAAATAAAGTTGAAATTTTCCTCAGACATCTGGCGCCATCTATTATTAGATACATGCAACTTAAATATAAAATAATTAAAATTAATGAATTAAATTTAATGAATGAATATTTGGAAACTGTATTAACATCCAGTGTCATCCACTACAAGTTCAAAAAAATTTACAGAAATGGAGTGGATGAATGAAAAGGATTTTATGAAGGATTGAAAATTTGCACAAGATATATATAGGGAGACTGTGAGCTAATAGAAGGAATTGAAAAAGCGACCGACGGAAGAGAGCCTAACTTTGACAAAAGACAAGCATAAATGTAGATGAAAAGGGCCCACAATGAAGAATTGAAACCGTGGAACAATTAATTTGCTTTCTTAAGTAAAATCCCACAAGTGCCTAATTAATGGTGATAGCAGAAGTAAAAGGTTGCATCGAGAACTTTCGGTCCAGTAAACTGCGAAATGTTTTCTCAGGAGACACTGTGTAATTCGATTGGCCGATTCCGTGGCCCATTGAGCAGCTTCATTATGAAGAATCAACCTAAGAGCCGGACATGCGCCCCTATAAAGAGGAATCGGATTACTCGGAAGAACTGGAATCTGCATCTAGAATCAATGATTAGATTCTTTGTTGCCGATCACTAGGATGAAAATTGTGGCGCACATTGGGATTTAAAAGCGAATTTAAAAGATTTGATGAATGGACACTCAAATGTGTCTTTAATATTTATTAAAGGTCTTGAAAAATTGCAAACTTACGTGTGGAAATTACTGAATGACTTTGTGAAATTACTGGAATGACTTGTGGAAATTACTGAATTACTTGTGGAAATTACTGGAATGACTTGTGGAAATTACTGGAATGACTTGTGGAAATTACTGGAATGACTTGTGGAAATTACTGGGAATGACTTGTGGAAATTACAGGAAATGACTTGTGGAAATTACTAGAATTACTTGTGGAAATTACTGAGAATATGTGTGGAAATTACTGGAACTATGTGTGGAAATTACTGGAATTACATGTGAAAATGACTGGAATTACGTGTGGAAATTACTGGAATTACTGGAAATTGCTGAAATTTAAAAAGCAAAAAATCTGTGAATTACACGTTTAAAAATGTTGAAATATTGGGAGAGTTGTGGAAGATCATAGGCCGCTGAATAGAGTCGGTGAATATTTTTAGGAAGTTTCATTAAAAAAATTCAAATTTAAAAAAAAATGCCACATAAAAATGCTTTTGCTGAAACAAACTGACAGATTCTTGTTTCTCTCGCATTCTTTTGAAGTGAATTGTAACTTAATAAAAAGTGAGCGATGGAGAACTTAATTTTTGGCTAAAAGCGACAAACATCAATGTGGATGAAAAGGGCCCAAAATGAAGGTTCCAAAACGCTTCACAGCAGGTCAGATAAATTAGGATCATCTCTTTAGCCAGTATGAAGATTATTTATCCATTGAGCAGCTTCATTGCGAAGAATCAACCCAAGAGCCGGACATGCACCATAAAGACGAATCGGATTACTCGGAACTGGAATCTGCATTGGAATCAATGATGCGCTCCTTTGTTACCAATCGCTAGGATGAAAATAGTATCGCACAGTAGGATTTAAAAGCGAATTAAAAATATTTGATGAATGGACTCTCAAATTAATCAAATTAATTTGTTTTTCTTTAGTAGTGAAATCCCTCCGGATCCCCAATGGATGGCGATCGCAGAAGTTGTTGGGGGACATCGAGGACTTTCGGTCCAGTAAACGACGAAACGATGTCTCGGGAGACGCTGTGTTAATTCGGTCGGCCGATTCTGTGGCCCATTGAGCAGATTCATTTTGAAGAATGAACCCAAGAGCCGGACATGCACCATACCAAGAGGAATAGCGGATTACTTGGAACTGGAATCGGCATCGGAATCAATGATGTCATCCTTTGTTACCAATCACTAGGATGAAAACAGTGGCACATATTGGGATTTAGAACCGAATCAAAAAGGTTTGATGAATGGACACTCAAATGTGTCTTTAATATTTATCAAAGGTTTTGGAAAAATTGGAAACTTACTTGAGGAAATTACTGGAATTACTTGTGGAAATTACTGGAATTACTTGTGGAAATTACTGGAATTACTTGTGGAAATTACTGGAATTACGTGGGGTAATTACAGGAATTTACAGCCTAAAATCAGTGGATTAGACGTTAAAAAACATTGAAATAGATTTGACAGTTTTGTTTTCTGATCGTAGGACGCTAAATACAGTTGATGAATAATTTTAGGAAGTTTCATTTAAAAAAAAATCAAATTTAGTAAAAATACCATATAAAAAAATAATTCGTGCTGAAGCAAACTGGCAGATTCTTGTTTCTCTCGCATTCTATATAGTACAGTGTGAGGGAATTGTAACGTAATAAAAAAAAGCATATTAAACTTGTGTGCAATACATTTCAAAATATTTTGTTCTCTTTTTATTGTTTACAATTCATGTTTCAAAGATCTCAAACTGTCTTCATAATTGAAGATACATAATTCAAAATCATATTTATTCTCTGCGTCGTTTATCTGTGTAATAGACATTTATCACATCCCTGAATATCAATGAGTTAATAGTTATGAAACGGCTACTTGAAATCGGAGACGAATTACCGAGATAATGTTGAGGGATTAAATTGTTAATCTGTATTCCCTCTCGCTTTCTCTCGAATGCATGAAATTAAACTGTGAGCCAACCGTGGAACAATTAATTTGCATAATTTGCTTAAAAAATGGAAAGTTATTGCTTTGCTGCATCTTGTGCGTCCTTTTTAACAAATACCTGTCGCTATTTTTTAATGAATTTATTTATATATTTCCGTAAGAGGTGAAAGCAAACACATTATTGCTATTAAATGACGCATAGAAATGACATTCACTATTGCTATTAAATGAAAATGACATTTATTGCTATTAAACGACGCATAGAAAGGACATTCATTACTGCTATTAAATGAAAATGGCATTTATTGTTATTAAATGACACATAGAAATGACATTCACTATTGCTATTAAATGAAAAAAATGACATTCACTATTGCTATTAAATGAAAAATGACATTTATTGTTATTAAATGTCATAAAAAATGAAGAATATTTACTTTCTATTAAATGAGGCATAAAAAGATGACATTCATGATTGATATCAAAAATGACGTATAACAATGACATGCATTATTATGTGTCTTAATTGTTGCAATATACTTAATTAAAAAGTCCTATTAAGGAAGACAAATCAAGTGCACTGTTTGATTTGCTTATGGATTCAGATGCCATTCGTCCTTGATACTTTTTGGGTTGACGCCATAACTCTCGTTGCAAGCTGGTTTAGTGGCACACTTGGGCGGGCCGGGCCCCACAGTAAAATCCCCTCCGGTCCCCAATGGATTCCGATCGCAGAAGTTGTTGGTGGACAATCGAGAACTTTCGGTCCAGTAAACTGCGAAACGATGTCTCATGAGACGCTGAGTTAATTCTGTCGGCCGATTCCGTGGCCCATTGAGCGGCTTCATTATGAAGAATCAACCCAAGAGAAGGACATGCACCGTATAAAGAAGAATCGGATTACTCGGAACTGGAATCTGCATCGGAATCAATGATGTGCTCCTTTGTTTCCAAACACTGGGATGTGAAAATAATGGCGTACATTTGGATTTTTGAAATCGTATTCAAAAGATTTGATGAATGGACACTCAAATGTGTCTTTAATATTTATTAAAGGTCTTGGAAAAATTGGAAACTTTCTTGTGGAAATTGCTGGAATGATTTGTGGAAATTACTGGAATTACTTGTTGAAATTACTGGAATTATGTGTGGAAATTACTGGAAATTACAGACTAAAATCCATGGATTTACACGTTAAAAAATTTGAAATATTGGGGAGATTAGTGTGCTGATCATAGACTTCTGAATACAGTCGGTGAATATTTTTTAGGAAGGTTCATAAAAAAATTTTTTACTTAACTTTTAATTAAAACTTTAATTTTTAACTTAATAAAAATGCGTATAAAAATACAAATTGAGATTCTTGGTTTCTCGCACGTTCCTTAAAATAGTGCGAGGGAATTATAATGTAATAAAAACAAGTAATATAAAAAAATTTTTAAAGTCAATTCCTACATTTTTTTTCACTCTATTGCAGAAAAGTCCTTTACAAATAAAGTTGAAATTTTCCTCTGACATTTGGCGCCATCTATTATTAGATACATGCAACTTAAATATAAAATAATTAAACTTAATGAATTGAATTTAATGAATGAATGAATGAATATTTGAAAACTGTAGTAACATCCAGTGTCATCCACTGCAAATTAAAAAAAATGTATATTTGAACTCGAGGGGATGAATGAAAAGTATTTTATGAAGGATTGGAAATTTGCACAAGATATATATATAGGAGACTGTGAGCTAATAGAAGGAGTTGAAAAAGCGAACGACGGAAGAGAGTCTAACTTTGACTAAAAGAGACAAGCATAAGTGTGGATGAAAAGGGCCCACAATGAAGAATTGAAACTGTTGAACAATTAATTTGCCTTCTTAAGTAAAATCCCACCGGTGCCTAATTAATGGCAATAGCAGAAGTTGTTGGGTTGCATCGAGAACTTTCGGTCCAGTAAACTGCGAAATGGTGTCTCAGGAGACACTGTGTAATTCGATTGGCCGATTTCGTGGCCCATTGAGCAGCTTCATTATGAAGAATCAACCCAAGAGCCAGACATGCGCCCTATAAAGAGGAATCGGATTACTCGGAAGAACTGGAATCTGCATCTAGAATCAATGATTTGATTCCTTTGTTGCAAATTGCTAGGATGGAAATCAGGGGCGCGCATTCCGATTTGAAACCGATTTAAAAAGATGTGCTGAATGGACTTTAATGTGGGCACATTAAAAGTCCATTCGTCCAAAGTCTATTCAAATAATCTTTATTTATTTCCGTTGCATGTGGTAATGAATGGAATTTTCAGCCTAAAATCTATGGATTAGAAATTAAAATTTTTTGAAATATTGCGGAGGGATGTGGGCTAATCATACTATAGTTTCTGAATATTTTTGATGAATATTTTTAAGAAGTTTCATTAAGAAAAATCAAATCAAATTAAATAAAAAGTGCCAGCTAAAAATGCTACTTGCTGAAACAAACTAACAGATTCTTGATTCTCTCGCATTCTTTACAAGAGTGTGCGGGAATTGTAATGTAATAAAAAAAGCATATTAAACTTGTGTGCAATACTTTTCAAAAGATTTTGTTTTTTTTTTTTACGATTCATGTTTCAAAAGATTTCAAACTGTCTTCAAAATTGTAGATACGTAATTTAAAAACTCTATTTATTCTATGCGTCGTCACTCATCTTTTCCCTGAATATCAATGAGTTAATAGTTATGAAACGCTATCTCAAATCGGAGACGAAGTACCGAGATAATTCAAGGAATTAAATTGTTAATCTGTATTCCCTCTCGCTTTCTCCGAATGCATACAATTAAACTGTGAGCCAATTGTGGAACAAATTAATTTGCTGTCTTAAGTAAAAATCCCTCCGGTCCCCAATGGATGGCGATCGCAAGATTTGTTGGGGGCATCGAGGACTTTCGGTCCAGTAAACTGTGTGAAACGATGTCTCGGAGACAGTGTTAATTCGATTTGGCCGATTCCGTGGCCCATTGAGCGGCTTCATTGAAGAATCAACCCAAGAGCCGGACATGCCATAAAAGTGGAATCAGTTACTATAAACTGGAATCTGCATCTCTAGAATCAATGATTAGATTCCTTTGTTTGCCGATCACTAAGGATGAAAGTAGTGTCGCACATTGGGATTTAAAACAATTTAAAGATTTGATGAATGGACCCTCAAATCAAATTTTTCCACGACCTTTAATAAATTTTAAAGGTCTTGGAAGAATTGCAAACACGTGTGAAAATTAGGAATTACGTGTGGAGGTGCAGGGGTGCATTACGTGTGGAAATTGCAGGAATTACAGCGTGAAATTACTGGAATTATGTGTGGAAATTACTGGAATTATGTGTGGAAATTACTGGAATTATGTGTGGAAATTACGGGAGTATGTGTGGAAATTACGGGAATTATGTGTGGGAATTACTGGAATTCACAGCATAAAATCCGTGGATTACATGTTAAAAAGCTTTTTGAAATAGTGGGGAAGGGGTTGTCTGCTGATCATAGACAGCTGAATACAGTCGGCGAATATTTTTAGGAAGTTTCATTAAAAAAAAATCAAAATTAATAAAGTCCTTATAAAACTGCTACTTTGCTGAAACCAACTGACAGATTTTTGTTTCTCTCTCATTTTTTGGAAAAGTGCCAAGCACGGGTGTGGATTAAAAATGACCACAATGAAGAATTCAAAGCGCCTCACAGAAGGTCTGATAAACTAGGATCATCTCTTTTGCCAACCTGACGATTATAAATAATTGGAAAGTCGTTTTTTTTTCTTTCTCGTGGTTCTTATAAGCACATCTTTCTTGTTTTCAATATATTATTTTTTTTTTCTAATACAGCTGGCAAACAGTTCGACAGCGTGGTCTTGGATGCCTTAAGGCAAGCGTTGCACAGACGTTACTCACTTTGTATTACCCAGGGGGCAGTGTAACTTGAAGATTAGCCACGGACGCGGAGTAACTATGTTCCGCTACGCTCTACGATCATATTAGAACAGGACCTACGTTTTAAAGTGGATTCCGAACCACTACAAGCATCCATTTCTTCGTCGGGACTCGAACCCGAACCCGAAACCTGGTACCGAGCGCCAGAGCGTTAGCCACTCGGCCATACAGGCCCGGTTTTCATTATATCAAATTTATAATAAAATTTTCTATTTAACTATGACGGCCAGAAGTTATATGTTATACACAGTCCAGTCACATTAATGTGACCACCCGTCAAAAGCCAGAATAACCACCTTTGGCAGAGCGGAAACATGCAGGGGAAGAGAATCAATTAGATTTCTGAAGGTGTTCACACAGGATGTTGAGCCATGCTGACTCCAGTGCCGTGGCCAGCTGCACTAGATTGCATGGTTGAGTATCATGCCGCAAACAACCCGAACCCACAGAGCTGTATGACACCTCGCATTGTCTTGCTGGCCATCATTCTGAAGATAATAATTCGCATGTAGGGGTGGACATGGTCCGCAAGGACTGATGCGTACTTGTGTGCTGATCCATCGTGTCTTCCACAAGGATGAGTATACCCAGTAAATACCAGGAAAACATTCCCCAACCATAATGCCCCCTCCTCCAGCTTGGATCCTTCCGGCATAATTGTTGCAGGGTGTTTGCTTTCAGGCGTTTCACGCCGTATACGCCAACGTCCATCTGTCAAGGAGCATAAAACGTGATTCATCGGAGGAAAAGCCACCTGTCGAGACTCGGTGGACGTCTAGTTTTGGTACTGGCATTACAAATTCCAGCACTTCGTCGTCGATGAACGAAGTCAGCATAGGTGCATTAACCAGGCGTTTTCTGCGAAGGCCCATGCGCAGCAACGTTCGCTGAACCGTTGTTGACGATACACTCTTGGTAGCCCCTTGGTTCATCTGGGCGGTCAGTTGTTCAACAGTTGCACGTCTATTCGCCCGAGGCATCTCCGGTCTTTCGCCTCTGTCATCTATAGTCCGTGGTGCACCACATATGCCACAAAGCTGATTTTGGATAGTGCCATTTTTTGTCATGCACGGTATACTTTTATCACGGCGTCACGCGAATAGTTCACAAATTAACCATTTCCGAAATGCTTCCACCCTAGGCCCGAAAGCCAATAATCATGCCCTTTTTGGACGTCGGATAAATCGCTACGTTTCTGCATTACGCCAGCGATTGAAATTCTTTCCGATGCCCTAGGATATTCTTTATACACTCCACCGAAATGAGCTGCCACATGCATTTTGGGATTGGTTATTTTCACGTTGACGTCGAAAATAGGTGGTGGTCACATTAATGTGACTGGACTGTGTATGTACTGAATAATTTCTATATAAAACACAAGCAATCTAAGCAAAAGCCAATTTTGAGACAAATTTCTATTTAAAAAATGAATTCGTTTCCTCTTCAAATGCTGGGGCCTTACGGTCAGTGGCTACCACTCGGTACCACAAGTTTCAGGTTGGAGTCCCGATAGTGCCATGGATGTTTGTAGTGGTTCGCAGCCGTAGGTCCCGGTCTGTTTAGCCCTCGTGCGCACAAGATGACCGTAGAGCGACAAACCAGTCTTCAAATGTTAAATTTTTTTTTTATTTCCAATAGCAAGGCAATTACAAGTAGAATAAAAAAAAAAATAATAATAATGACTTAACGAAAAAAATACAAAAGAATAAACGTCAGAAAGAAATGCAAAGATGACCATTGAAGCCATTGCCTTAAGAGTTCTCTCACGCCAGTAAAGCGAGTCGCCGTCAAGTACCGCTCATCGTTGGAGGTGGTCTCTGTTCATTGGGTCTGTTGAACCACATAGGGGGCAGCAGGATTCGAAAAGATTTTAATGCAGAAGGAGATGTTCTGCTAGACAGTCATAGCCAGTCAAGTCGGAACTTAGCGACAGCATGCCGTCGCGGATAAAAGATCTTCAGCTCTCCAACGCTTTGACTTAATCCCATCTTGAATTAGTAACTTGTAATTTTTAGTCATTATTTGTTTGATATATAGTTTTATAGAATGGAGTGACAGTGGCGAAATCTCAATTGAAGTAGTCTTGAGCGTCTTTTTGCAAAACAATCGGCCTGCTCGTTCCGAAAAATGCCCCAGTGGCCAGGTATCCACTGAAGTGCCACCCGTTTCATTTTTAAAGTCGGTTCCCGCATATGATTTTGACATTTGTTTTACGATTTAATTATTGAGATCTATAGTTCCAGTCCTCCCGTACTGGGACCTCATTTTAATATTATAGTTGAAAAACGCTAAAAAACACGCCTTTAGAGTAAATCAAACTAAAAAGTAAAAAATAATTGTTAATTTAAGAATAAAACTACTGACGAGAAAATGAATGTCACCGTTCTAGAAGCGTGGGGTGCTTTGCATGACATTTTAAACTAACTCTGCATTTCGGAATGAAACTAGTGAAAAATTATAACGATTGATATCGAGGACCCCCGCTTTTAGAACAGTGGCATTCATTTTCTCTTCAATAATTTTTATTCTTATTTAAATAACCTAACAAGTATGGTTTAAGCAAACTAATATGAGAATGTGCGATACACAATCCAGTAAAATTTCTTTGTTTAAATGTTTTTAATTTCTTCATTATTGGCTACTGAAGATCACTTTTTCTCAAAGCATCAACCTATAAAAAAAAATCTGTATTTTAAAAGATTATCATCAAATTGTAAAAAAAATTCAGAAGTAAAAGAAAATGTAGATACCTTGAAATTTGAGATTTAAATGTAGTTTTTATAATGATCATTAGAGAAAATCTTTATAATTTTCTTAGAAAAAATATTCATAAACTGTATTAATTTTTTTCTTCCATAGATTTTTAAGAAGCATGATATATGAAAACCTTTATTTCGCCCTTTGAAAAGAAAAAAATGTATCTTTTTAAAAAATAAGTTAGATCTTATCAGGAATTTCCATTATTTATTTTAGAAAAGTTTCTGAAGTGAACAGCAATAATTAGTGAATTTTAGTGCAGCAATATTTTTTCCTCCTTTTTTAGACTTAAAAAAACTACCCATTTGTTAAAAAAAATTTGTGAGTTTAAAGGTTTAAAGAATAGTTGTTGATCTAAGAGTTTAATAAAAATAAAGAACAAAAAAAATGTGAAGTTTTAATAAAAAAAGGATGATCTATCATAAATTAATAATTTATAGTAAAATTTAAATCGTTTATTTAGGAGAAATATATTTTTTATGAATTGAGGAGAACTGGAATTTTTTAAGGAGCATGTTGAACGTTTTTTTAAAAAGAAATTCAATATTAATGTTAGTTTAATTAACTTTTTCTCGAAAATCAATCTTTTTTAGTTTTAACGCTTAGTGGTCTTTTATATTTCTAATTCTACAAAAACTAAATTAACTTTTTATTGCATTTTTATTTATGGTGCTAATTTATTGATGCTTATTGAATTACAAAAAGGAGCCAGTCCGTTTGCTACTATATTAAAATATTGTTTAGTTTTCAAATATACATTTTTTAATTTTCTCAGTTATTAATTTTCATTTAGGGCTGAATGGTCGAGGTGGCTAGCGTTCTGGCTCTCGGTACCACAGGTTTCCGATTCGAATCATGCCAGGTCCCATGGATGTTTGTAGTGATTCGGAATCTACTTTAAGCCATAAATCTCAGACTAATATAATT
>BPLR01014070.1:0-46568 GCA_021605095.1 Caerostris extrusa
TAGGTTAAGAAGCTGCATTCTGCATGCATTCTGCATTCTACTTTCAGTTATCCTCTAAAAATAATAAAACAAAATTAAATTATAATATATTATGGAAAAACAAATTTCTTTTAAGCTATGACCACTTTTTAAATACTCCTACCATGAAATGAGTTTAATTCAAAGAGAGATTGAATCATTTTAATAAGTATTTTCTGAGTAATCTTTCAAAAATTTAATTCAAAATTTATTGCTTTAGGTGAACGTTATGCCCATTTCGTAATAACCTTATCGCCTTTATAAACGTATTATATTTTTACATTAAAAATTTTATGTTATTAATAATATTTCCATTTTCAAAAAACTTCATTTTTTGAAATGAACTTTGTAATTTTCTCTTGCACAAAAAGATTTTAGAATTTTTTCAGATTTTTTTAGAGCATTTCTTTAGCATTTATAATTAGATAATTTCTAAGAAATGTTTGGAATTCTTTATATTTTAAGATACCTATTTTTATTCCTGCCTATATTTTTCTGCCTTAATATGAAAATAATACTTTTAACACCAACCTATAATTTCATCTTTTGCAAAAGATTATTTTGAATTTTTTTCATTAAAATTTTATTTTACATTTAAATCATGAGCAATCACTGCTTTTTCTTGATATTTTCTTTAAATATTCCTTTTTTACATTTTGTTTCTGAAATATAGCTGATATACTCTTTTTGATCGTTTGGCAAAAAGCTCTAAATAATACTGCATTTCTTGCAAAATACTTTAACTCAATTACCAAACGATTCAACAGAAAAAATATATAAATAAAATAAAATAAAAACATATAAAAAGCGAATCAGAAAAATTAAGATAGATATATTTCTAAAATTAAGCTATATATATATATATATATATATATATTTGATATTTTCTTAAAAATATTCCTTTTTTTACATTTTATTTCTGAAATATATTTGATAGACACCCTTTTTTTGATCGTTTTGTAAAGCCTTAAAAAATACTGCACTTCAACTTTTAAAATACTTTAACATTCAATTACCTAACGATTCCAAGAAAAAAAAAAAATGTAAATAAAATAAAATAAAAACATGTAAAACTCGAATCAGAATAATTAAAGTAACACAAATATTTTTTTTCTTGATATTTTCTTTTAAAATATTCCGTTTTTTTTTTTTTTTTTCTGAAATATATTTGATTTACCCTTTTGATCGTTTGGAAAAGAATTCTAAATAATACTGCACTCCCCCTTTCAAAATATTTTAACATCAATTACCAAACGATTTAAAGAAAAATTATTAATTAAATGAAATTAAAATAAGACATATAAAAACGAATCAGAAAATTTAAAGATAACACACACACACACACACACACACATATATATATATATATATATATTCTTGATATTTTCTTTAAAATGTTCCTTTTTTTACATTTTCTTTCAGAAATATAGTTGAAATACCCATTTTTATTGTTTGGTAAAACTCTAAATATTACTGTTCTATTTTCCAAAATATTTTAACATCCAATTACCAAACGATTAGAAAGAAAAAATATTAATAAAATAAAAAAAAAAACATACAAAAATCGAATCAGAAAAATTAAGATAACATATATATTTATATATATGTAAATGTGTGCATATTTCTTGATATTTTCTTTAAAATATTTCTTTTTTTTTACATTTGTTTTCCTGAAATATATTTGATAAACCCTTTCCATCGTTTGGTAAAACGCTAAAATAATTTTGCACTTCAACTTTCAAAATACTTTAACCCAATTACGAAACAATTCCACAGAAAAAAACATATAAATAAAAATAAAAACATATAAAATTCGAATCAGAAAATTAAGATAGATTTTTCTTTAAAATATTCCTTTTTTTACATTTTTTTCTGAAATATAGTAGATAGATCCTTTTAGATAGTTTGCAAAAAATTCTAAATAATACTGCACTTCACCTTCAAAATACTTTTAACATCCAATTACCAAACGATTTCAAAGATAAAACTAAAAACAAAACAAAATAAAATAAAATAAAATAAAAACATATAAAAATCGAATCAGAAAAATTAAGATAAATTTTCTTTAAAATATTCATTTTTTTTTTCTGAAATATATTTAGATAGACCCTTTTTCATCATTTGGTAAAACTCTAAATAATACTCTATTGCCACCTACAAAATACTTTTAACATCCAATTATCAAACGATTTCAAAGAAAAAAAAATAAAATAAAAACATATAAAAATAGAATCAGAAAAATTAAGATAACACAAATATTTGTAGGAAAAAAGTAAAAAAAAATACATTGAACTGTCGACAACAGAAGCAAAAAAAAAAAAAAAAAAAAAAAAAGAAAGAAATAAAAAAAAAAAAAAAGATTATAACTACAAGAAAAAACAGAAATCAAGAAAATAATTAGTATTCCTATCCTGCCAGTAGCCATCCATGGCTATCGTAACAACTCTGCACTCTTTTAAAAAGTTTACGTGGGATCCACTTAAAATCCCACTGCTAGTGGTATAACAATAGCCACATCTGGAATTGTTGAAATAAAGCCACCGGGTAGTTTGTTAAAAAAATTGTTAAAAAAAAAAAACATTGTTAATGTTGTTTTAAGTCACCATCTATTTCGTTAGGTGTGCTCGCGGTGCAGTTGAATTAATATGTATACTTCTTCATGTTTTGTTTTCTTTTTTTTATATCCAAAAGCCACCTGTTTACATACGGTGGTTAAAGTAGTCTTTTAAAGAAGCTTTAAAAGGGAAGTATATTTATTATGGCGATATCACTGTATTGTCTAGACACTTTTCAATTGGCTGCTTTTCCTTTAATGGGTATTTAATGTGAAAGTGGTACCATTATGGGTTGAGCTTTGGGATTCAGAGGTGTGCTTCGTAGTGCTTCAGGTACTTTAATGTTCTTTTTAGAATAACTCTATTTTGGAACATTCTTTTTTTATCTCTGTGCTTTTTTAGTTGTTTTATGATAGTGAATTACTGCATATATCTAATGGTAGTCTGTATTTTCAATCACTATTTATTAAAAACTTAGAGAAAATTGTTTTTAGATAATAGAAGATGTGTTAAAATACTTATATGTAAAATAAATGGGCTTTTTTCGAAGTTGCTTTTTTGATAGCGATGAAGTGTTTTTCAATTTAGCATTGAGGTTTAAGACGTTCAAAAACTTTTATATTTTATGTCAAACAAAAAAAAAAAAATAATCATGCTATTTTTCAGACTGGCAAAGTATACAATAATGTTGTTATTCATTTTTTAATATAACTACGGTTAATCCAATATAGATTTATGATCTTATATTATAAAACACAAAAAAAAAATTTTTAATATATATAAGGAAAAAAAAATAAATTTTTTTTGTAATAAATTATCGTTAAGGAAATTTAGTAACTACTGTAAAATATTTTTAGTTATTGTTAAGATTCACATTGTCTTTTTGTAATTAAAAAAATCCTGAATCATTTTAATAAATATGAATATTAAAGGTATATAATGAATTTTTTAAATAATTTATTTTGTGTTTATTTGATGAATATTTAATTGATTTAAAATAGAGGTTGAAAAAAGGTATATATATAATGTATAAATAATTCATTTATTGATGTTTTCCTTTGAAAAAGTATTGACATCTTTTTTCAGATAATAAATTCATACTTTCAAAATGATAAATGGTTTTAAATTCCTATTTGATTTTTTTTAATTTTAGGGTTTTTGTCTGATTTTTTAAATTTTATAGTTCATGTCTTTTTAGAATTTTTTCAGATTTTCTGAGTATTTCTTTAAAATTTATAATTTGATAATTTCTAGGAAATGTTTTTGGAAAAGTTATAATAAATAGATTTTATTTATTTATTATAACCTTTTTTAAAATTTTTTAAATAATTTATTTTATGAATTAATTTAAAATTGAGGTTGTAAAAGTCACTTAAATATAATAATTAATGTTTTTCCTTTGAGAAAGTATAGACATCTTTTTAGATAATAAATTCAGATATTGAAATATAAATGATTTTGGATTTCTATCTGAATTTTTAATTTTATAATTTTCTCAGATTTTTGATTATTTCTTTAAAATTTATAATTTGATAATTTATAGCAAATATTTAGAATTCTTTTTTTCATGATTTTTTTAAGATTCATATTTTATTTCTGCCTGTATTAAAAATACCTAAAAACTTAAATTGATTGCAAATTAGAATTTTTATCTGTACATCCATCAGATGAATAAAATATTTAAATAAACAATGATTATTTTCTCTACAAAATGAAGTCAATAGATTGCTAAAATATTACATACAAGATTTAATTAGTGTAATAAGCAAGATACATACAAAATTTACATACAAGATTTTACAATTACGTTTGAGATTTAATTAGTGATTATTTTTTTCCCACAAAATGAAGTCAATAGGTTATTAAAACATTACATACATGATTTAATTAGTGTAACAAGCAAAAAAGGACGATAAATTATTTCCTATTTGGAAATTACGTGAAAAAGAGAAAATTACGTAAAACTTTTACGAGAATAAATAGAAAAGAGTTCGAAATTAAATTCAGAGAATTAATCATTTGCAATCATATGATAGAATAATGGATAAAATAAAGATCATATGAGAGAAAACAAACTAGAAGACATTAGCTCAATTTAGTAAGTGCTTATTTTTTCCTCCCTACAAAACAAGTTCTTATAAATAAGCTGTTAGATTTAATCACATAATAAGTAATTAAGATTAATTATGCATTGATTTAATGATATGATATGAAATAAAAACAATGTGCATTGAAGTGTCAGTGCGCTTCATGTAATAAACTTTTTATGCTTTTTCTTCAACTTTCTTCTACATGCCAGCGAGGGAAAAAATAATATATCAGCATAATTTTCTCTTTAACTCTCTAACGCGTTGACAACTGCTTGACCCTCATCTTACCTATTAAGACTTGACCCCTATGCGGGAAAAAGTGACTTTTAAAATGAAAAAAGGCTTCCCCCATGGTGAAATTTGTCTATGTCCTGGTCAGCTTACTCTAGAAACCACGTCTCTTTGGCCCCCCAATTGCTCAACAAGACAACCCTCAAACCACTCCAATTCAGTGAGGAATAATAACCAGTTATAACAGTTGTTGCATTTCACTTTCACAACGCTGTCCACAATGAAATAAAATGAGAAAAAAGACAACTAAGTAACCTTTACCCGGAGTGTGGAGAACTTGCAAACAATGGCAGATGAGTTGGATTTTTTGCCAGAAGGTTTTTTTCTTTACTCATTCCCTGAAGACCATCACCAACAATAGGGGTGGGGAAAGCAAAACCGAAAAGATAAATAAATAAAAAGAAGCAACCCATAATCGCAATCATCCTCTTCTGAAGGGTTGTCATGGACAAAAAGGCCTGACCACAAAAGATGATTGGGCTAGAAAAGAGGGTACCTGGTGCGTTAATTCGGTAGTCGGCCCACTCGAATGAGGGTGATTTTGGAATACCACAGTTGTCTAAGAACCATATTATTTGTTGCTCCAAGAGAAATAGGTTTCAACTCTTTTTTTGTGACTTTTAGTTCCAACTTCTTCAACTTTTGAGTGTCTTGGACATTTGGAACATGCGGTTACTATGGGGTCAGAGTTGTGCATCTTCGAAGTGTTTACAAGATGTAGACGGAACACGTAGGTGGATGTCAACAAATTCTGAGAGGGTTTTTTTTTGTATACTTTGAAACATAATGAGTTCTGCTTTCGGCTTTTAGATGGTGCATTACTGAAGTTTGATATTTGTGTACGGAAAAAGTTGAATAGCACTGCTGAAACCTTACAGTATTACAGAATGCAATTTAAAACGCCCAGTAAAAATAAACACAGTACTTTAAATCTTGTTACATTCTCGAATAAAATTATTGCTTCATATATTCATTCAGTGCACGTATTTTGTTGTTATTAAAAGCCAGTCACTTTAACCTGATGTTATTCGGCAACATAACAGCAGATATGCTATAGATTCAGCGTCACCCAAGATGCACGTCTTCCTATATTACATTAAATATTTCCAGCTCAATCTGTTGCGGATACGCTCCAGGGACACCATTGGAGTGAAGATGTCCCTATTCCTTAAGCCGCGTTCAGAAGGGTGTACGAGAAATATTGAGACAGCCTCGCTAACCAATTATAAAACGTTTTTGTCAGAACCCTCCGTGTGTATCATATGTCTTGGCCCTGCTTCGACCACATTAGGTTTTCCGCATATCAAAAGGATTTCTATCGGACGCCATTTTCTACCAGATGTCACTCACAGCCAGAGATAATGTTGCTTGTTTTACGCTGTCAGACGGAGACACTCAGAACGAGAAAGATTCACATTCTTCGTACTCTAGTCTGGACTCCGCTTATATCTTAATGGAATGATTTTCTACCCCACCGATTTATCGTGTTCATTCTTTGTAGAGGCAGCAAAGTTTTCAGTTGGGTATTACTTGCCGAGTTTCGAATCCTATTTCACTTGTTTGTAAGCCCAACTCCTTCTCCACCAGGCGATTCAGGTCTAATTCAATATATGTAAATGTTTAAAATCGGGATATAATATGTTTTGCATAAAATTTATAATTTATTATGAAGATTAAAAAATATGCCTATAGCATGAGTGCAGGAAAAATATTTTCAAAGAAGAGAAATAAATTAAAATATATATAGACACATTAAGGTTTCATTCGTCAATATTTATTCTAAATCCTTTGTTTATATGATCGTTTTAAATTGAGGTTAATTTCTGTCTCAATAACCGTTTTAAATAGTTTTTTCTAAAATTTGTAAGAATCGCTTTTATTATGGAATGGACTCTTATGAAGAGTTGTATTTCATAATAAAAACTTGTACTAAAGAATGACCATTGCATAATATCCATAAATGTTCAAAATACATGTAATAAAAATAATAATATTGCAAAAATACAGAAGTAATACAATGGCCAATTAAGCCTAAAAGCAGGGTTATAAAATACAAAGAAAATATGTTACAGATTTTAAAAGGCATGTTTTTATTTACTTTTAGTTTTTGAGAAAATGTAACACATTGTTGTAACACACTTTTTTTTTAAATGAAGTTTTATTAAAACTCTTAATTTCTAAATTATAAATTATTATTATTATTATCGTTATTATTATTATTACTTGCAAGAAATGTACGGATTATTGATAATAGAAGCTCAACTACTAATTACGAATTAAATGAAAATATACAATAATTTAAATATTTTTAAGAAACTTTCGTAATTGTATTCAAAATCTCATTTAGTCACATCGAATAAATATTAAAAATTAATCACTAAAAATATAATATTTTTTATAATTTTATTGTCTTAAAAAAAAGTTAGGCAATCCGATATTTACAACGAATTATACTCACAATCAAATATTCATAAAAGCTTTCCGTCCCCAAAAAGATTATTATTATATTTGTTTTCAAAACCAATTTTAACGTAACATTCCCCTCTTCATACAACTTCACCTGAAATATTTTCAAGTTGAAAACTTCTCCTAAGTCAGAGTGGAAACATTAATTAGTATCATTATATTAATCTCAATAGCTCTAGGGTCAGAATTCTGCAGAAGATTATAATAAAAAATAAACAGTTTTTTATTTAACATTTTTTACGTTGTTGGAACTCGTATTCCATTTGACAAATAATAATTACAACTCAGGACATGATTTGGAAATTATTAATAATTAAACTAAAAATATTTTTTCAATTGATTATTGAGAATTTTCAAATTAGCTATCAATCATCCAAACCAAATACATAATTGGTCTCCGAGAAATAATTAGTTCTTCACATCTTTGAAAACATTCATTTAACATGCGTTCCACATTCGTTCAATAATTCAATATTCGTTCAACAAACACTCCTATTGGATTAGAATCCTCTACTGTACTCCAGGATCATGAGTCAGCAATAAGCAATATTTTGATCGCTTGAGCAATTTTTAATTGATTATTGATATTTTTCAAATCAGCTCTTAGCCATCCAAACTAAATACATAATTGGTCTTCGAGAAATAATTCTTCTCGTCTTTGAAAACATTAGTTTAACATGCATTCAACATTCAACATGCATTCAATATTCGTTCAACATGCGTTCAGCAAACATTCAATATTCGTTTAACACACGCTATTATTGAATTCGAATCCTCTGCTGTATTCCATGAGACAACAATAAATATTTAGACTAAAACTATTTTTAGTTGATTATTGATAATTTTCAAATCAGCTCTTAGCTATTACAAACCTAAATCATAGTCCCTGCAGAAACAATGATTTTTAAAATAAACAAACAGAAATTTTATTATTCATGAAAAATTGCTTAACAATTTCATATTTACAACATCGAGGAAGTTTCTTACATATAATTTCCAAAGTAGAATAACCAAGAATCACCCTTTTTTTCTTCGGAGCAAATTGATGACTTTGTAAAAATAGTTTGTTGAAAATTCAACTCGGAACAGTAAATAGGTTGCAAATGTGGTAACACAATGTTTAATTTAGTCATTCCAAATCGAAATCATTATTTGTCACTGCAAAAAAAAAAAAAAAAAACGATTTCTATTTTTTAAATAAAAAGTTTAGTATCGAAGAAAACATTGTTTTAGAATTCTATATTTACAAAACTCAAGAAAAGTTTTCCTTGCGTAATTTATTTCTGTCAATTCTTCTTTGCGCTATTTCACATGCATAAATAGTGTGTTCAAAACAAAGTACCGCGCAAGTAATGATGTTGCAAACATCATCTCGTGACAAAATAGTGTTCAATTAAAAAAAGTATAGTTGATCAATGTGAAAAGAATTAATTCTGTCTTTTTCAACAATAGAAATTGAAATAAATGAAGAAAAAAATTGCTAAGTAATTTTATATTTGCAACGTTAAAGGATTTCCCTAACATGACCTTTCGAAAACAGCAAGAAGCATCTTTTATCTAATAATCAATTCCTTACAGAAATATTATTACCAAAACATAGATCGGAAAAAAAAAAAATTGACATTGAAAGATCCTCTGGTAACGCAATGTTCAAATTCGTTCTAAGCTAAGATCATAGTTGTTCACTGTAAAAATAGTCAATTTTCTTTTTCTTAATAAATAGAAAATGTGACGTCCAGGAAGAATTTCTCAGCTATTCCATATTAACAACACCCAAGAAAAGTTTTTCCTGGCGTAATTCCTTTCCGTAATTCCTCTTTGCACTGTTTCACATGCGTAAATAATGTGTCCAAAACACAGCTCCATGATGATCCTTCTCCTACAAACATCCCATGGTGACAAAAAACTGTTCAATTTACAAAAAAAAATTATAGTTGATCAACGTCGAAACAATTAGCAACAATTCACAATCGAATTCATCTGTTCGCACCGTTTCCCATGCACAAACACCACGTCCAAAACACAGTCCAACAAAAGTAATGATGTTACAAGCATTCCATGGCGACAAAATACTGTTCAATTAAAAAAAGTATAGTTGATCACTGTGAAAACAATTCATTCTTTCTTTTTATCAACAGAATTTAAATAAAAAAATTGCTAAGCAATTCTATATTTACAACGCTAAAGGATTTTCCTGACATGACCTTTCTGAAAACAGCAAGAAACATCTTTAATCAATTCCTTGCTGAAATATTATTGTCAAAAGATAGATCAGAAAAAAAAAAATTGACATTGAAAATATCCTCTGGTAACACAATGTTCAAATTCGTTCTAGCTAAAATCATAGTTGTTCACGGTGAAGGAAGTCAATTCTCTTTTTCTTAAAAAATATAAAATCTAATGTCCAGTTAAAATTTTTAGCTCTTCCATATTAACAACACCCAAGGAAAGTTTTCCTTGAGTAATTTCTTTCGATAATTCCTCTTTACATTATTTCACATGCATAAGTAGTGTGTCCAAAACACAGCCTAGCAAAAGTAATGATGGTACAAACATACCATGGTGATAAAAAAAAAAAACTGTTCAATTAAAAAAAAGGCATAGTTGCTCACTGTGAGAACAATTAATTCTTTCTTTTTCAACAACAGGAATTTAAATAAATGAAAAAAAAAATGCTAAGTAATTCTATATTTACAACGCTAAAGCATTTTGCTAACATGACCCCCTCCAAACATAGCATGATAGGTGGCATGACGATCTTTTATCTGATAATCAATTCCTTACAGAAATATTATTACCAAAACATAGAACAGCAAAAAAAATTGACATTGAAAAGATCATCTGTAACACTAAAAGCTCATATTCGTTCTAAGTTAAAATCCCATAGTTATTCACGGTGAACACAGTCAATTTTCTATTGTTAAGCTATTCTGTATTTACAAATTTAAAGGATTTTCCTAATATGACCTTTCCAAAAACAGCAAGAAACATCTTTTATCTGATAATCAATTCCTTGCTGAAATATTATTTCCAAAACAAAGATCAGCAAAATCATTGGCATTGCAAAGATATTCTGGTAACACAAAGCTAAAATTCGTTCTGAACTAAAATCATAGTTGTTCCCGGTGAAGACATTCAATTTTGTTTTTTTTTCTTAACAAATAGAAAATTTAATTTACAGGAAAAACTTTTAAGCTATTCCATGTTAACAACACCCAAGAAAAGTTTTCCTGGCGTAATTCCTTTTTGCACTATTTCACATGCATAAATAGTATGTCAAAACCAAAGTAATGCGCAAGTAATGATATTGCTAACATACTATGGTGACAAAATACTGCTCAATTAAAATAAAGTATAGTTGATCACTGTGACAACAACTAATTCCTACTTTTTTTCAACAACAGGAATTTAAATAAATGAAAAAAAAAAAAAATGTTAAACAATTCTATATGTTGCCGGCATGACCTTTCCAAAAACATCAAAAGCATCTTTTATCTGATAATCAATTCCTTACAGAAATATTATTTTCAAAACATATATCAGCAAAAACATTGACATTGCGAAGATCATCTGGCAACACAAAGCTCAAATTCGTTCTAAACTAAAATCATACCTATTCACTGTGAAGGAAGTCAATTCTTTGTTTTTATCTTAACAAATATAAAATTTAATGTTCAGGAAAAATTTCTAAGCTGTTCCATATTAACAACACCCAAAAAAAGTTTTCCTTGCGTAATTCCTTTTCATAATTCCTCTTTGCAGTATTATTTCAAATGCATAAATAGTGTGTCCAAAACAGCATAACACACAAGTAATGATGTTATATACATCCCATGGTGACAAAATACTGTTCAATTTAAAGAAAAACGTATAGTTGATCGCTGTGTAAACAATTCTTTCTTTCTTTTTTTAACAACAGGGATTTAAATAAAAAATTGTTACGCAATTCTATATTTACAACGCTAAAGGATTGTCCTAACATAACCTTTTCGAAAACAGCAAGGAACATCTTTTATCTGATAAACAACTCCTTGCGGAAATATTATTACCAAAACATAGATCAGCAAAAACATTGACATTGCAAAGATCTTCTTGTAATACAAAGCTCAAATTCGTTCTCGTAGATCAAAACATAGATCAGCAAAAACATTGACATTGCAAAGATCTTCTTGTAATACAAAGCTCAAATTCGTTCTCGTAGATCAAAACATAGATCAGCAAAAACATTGACATTGCAAAGATCTTCTTGTAATACAAAGCTCAAATTCGTTCTCGTAGATCAAAACATAGATCAGCAAAAAGTTGATATTTCTAAGATCCTTTGGCAATACGAAGCACAAATTCGTTCTTAGCTGAAAGCATAGTTGTTCGCGGTGAAGATAGTCAATTTCTTCTTTTTTTTACTTTACCATTATTAAATCTAACGTCCAGGAAAAATTTCTATATTATATTAACAACACCCAAGAAGGATTGAAGCACCATTCTTTACGCAGATCATTGGCACAAAAAAAAGAAAGAAAATGAATGAGAACCGCCATTTTTCCTTGCGAATCGATTCCTTGCAAATCAATGTTCAAGCTATAAAAAGTATAGTTGATCGCTGAGAAAACATTCTTTTTTTTTTTTTCAACAATAGAAATTTAAATAAATGTAAAATAAATTGTTAAGCAATTCTATATTTACATCGCTAAAGATTTTCCTGGCATGACCTTTCCAAAACCGCAAGAAACTTCTTTTACCTGATAATCAATTCCTTGCAGAAATATTATTACCAAAACATAGATTAGTAAAAGAAAAATTGACATTTCAAAGATCTTCTGGTAACGCAATGTCCAAATTCGTTCTAAGTTAAAATCATAGTTGTTCACGGTGAAGACACTCAATCTTCTATTTTATAACTAATAGAAAATTTAATGTCCAGGAAAAATTCTATATTAACAACACCCAAGAAAGATTGAAGCACCATTCTTCACGCAGATCATTGGCACAAAAAAGAAAGAAAAATGAATGAGAACCACAATTTTTTTCCTGCGAATCTATTCACCCGTTCGCACCGTTTCCTATGCACAAACACCATGTCCAAAACACAGCCCAACAAAAGTAATGATGTTACAAACATCCCATGGTGACAAATTACTGTTCAATTAAAAAAAAGTATAGTTGATCACTGTGAAAACAATGAATTCTTTTTTGTTTCAACGATAGAAATTTAAATAAATTAAAAAAAGAATTTTATTCTTTACAACTGTAAAGGATATTCCTTACATGACCTTTCCGAAACAGCAAGAAATATCTTTTATCTGATAATCAATTCCTTGTGGAAATATTATTACCCAAACATAGATCAACAAAAACATTGGCATCGCAAAGCTCAAATTCGTTCTCATAGATCAAAACATAGATCAGCAAAAAAGTTGATATTGCAAAGATCTTCTGGTAACACAAAGTTAAAATTCGTTCTAAGCTAAAATCATAGTTGTTCATGGTGAAGACAATCAATTTTTCTTTTTTTACTTTACCATTATTAAATTTAACTTCCTGTAAAAATTTCTAAGCCATTCTATATTAACAACACCGAAGAAAGATTGAAGCACCATTCTTCACGCAGATCATTTTCTAAAAGAAGAACCAGAACCACCATTTTTCTTGCGAATCGATTCAACTGTTCGCACCGTTTCCCATGCACAAACACCATGTCCAAAAACACAGCCCAACAAAAGTAATGATGTTACAAACATCCCGTGATAAAAACACAATGTTCAACTTAGTAGGGTCAGAATAGTGCAACACAAACCTCGCAGGTGTGGCTACCAGTTAAGGAAACAACCTAAGCAAAACAAAAACAAAACAAAAAAAGTTCCAAATCTACCATCAACGGGTGTGTCAAGCGTGGTACGTGGGAGACATTTTCCAAAGAAGCTAACTTCGAAGTTCGAATTTCGTTCCGTACTTCTAATTCTATTAGACTTGGGAGGTTCAATCCCAAATTATTTTTAATTATCGTTTGGCTTTCTCAATGGGGATGGCTTTTTTTTTGATTGATATGGTAATCTGATGGGAGATTCGAAATACCCACACCCCTGTGTGTGTGGCAGAATTAAATGATGCCAGTGTTGAACCAAAGAAGGTACATTCGTTCCATGTCCGTCATTAGTTATTTCTGCTTCAATCTGAACCACATAACAAATAAGATCATGACCATTATAATAACAGTTCAAATCAATTATGGATTTGTGCTGGCATGTATGAAACTTAGCAATCATGTAAAATATTACCAATGTGGTCAAACGTGGCCATCCGTCATCTTGTAAGGCAAGAAAATGAGAACCACTAAAATCAAGATTTATTTGATTCTCATTAAAATTAATTAGCGGCCACGCCAAAGTGGTTAGCTATAAATAACAGTGATAATAATAATAAAAAGGAGGTTTGGGATGTTTTAATTAGTAGCCGCAATAATAATCGATAATTAAAAGTCGTAACTTTGATTTTCTAAAAATAAATTATGCATGTTAATTAAATTTAAAAAAAAAGTTTTTCTATTACCATGAGTTTATGTTAATTGTTTATTGTTTTTGCAAATAAATTGATTTAAGTTGTTTTTTAACCGATTTGAGTTTATTTAAGTATTGATAAATGTTTGGCAATACAAGTTTTAGAAATTATAAAAAAATGCATAAAATTGGTTTAGTTTTTCACTCCACAATCATTTTTTGCACACGTTAGACTTAGATGTCGCCCAACACTTTAACGTGCATTCCGAACCACAAACGAACATCCATATTACCACCCGGATTCGAACCTGAAGCCTATGGGGCCACAGCACTAGCGAATTGGTCATCATCACGCTACACAAAATTGGAGTAATAAGTTTTAAAAATTATAAAAAAAATATTAATTTTATTGTTAACATGCAATTAAAAAAAAGAAGAAAAATAATACACAACACTGGTTTGGTTCGTCGCTCTACAGTCATTTTTTGCACACTTTAGGCTAATTAGACCTGGACCTACAGTTTAATGTGAATTCCGAACCACAAACAAACATTCATGATACCGCCAGGATTTGAATTTGAAACCTACGGTACCAAAGGCCAGAGCGCTTTTCGTATAACGTATTTCGCCAATTGGCCTTCAGGCCACCGTACAAAATTGGAGAAATAAGTTTTAAAAATGTATACATATCCCTTACCTGAAGTTCGTATTTTACTAATCCATTTTAAAATAGAATTTAAAATATGAAAATATTATTCTTAAATTCAAAATAATAATAATAAATAAATAAATAAATAAAATAAAATATAAGTAATGCCAAAAACCCAGTGTAAAAAATTAAATTAAACGAAATAGAAGCCTATTAAATGCATTTAAAATGCCTTTTATATTATTATAATGAATAATTTATATAATTTAAAAGTATTCTATTATTTGTTTGTACCGTTTTGGTATTTCTCAATTAATTATGTATTGAAGAATTACTGATATCCTACATGACATGTAAATAAAAATTACATTTTACTATTTACAATTACGGCCTGAATGGCCGAGTGGCTAGCGCTCTGGCGCTCGGTACCCCAGGTTTCGGGTTCGAGTCCCGGCGGTGCCATGGTTGTTTGTAGTGGTTCGGAATCCACTTTAAAAAGTAGGTCCCGGTCTAATAAGATCGTAGAGCGTTGCGGGGGCATTGTTACTCCGTGGCTTATCTTCAAGTTACACGCGCCCCTGGGTAATGCAAAGTGAGTACGTCTGTGCAGCATTTGCCTTAAGACATCCAACACCAAGGTGTCTGTGTTTGCCAGCTGCATTAGAAAAAAAAAAAACTATTTACAATTATTAAAATGAATAGCTTATTAAAGAAATAGTTGATAAGACTTTTTTTTCCACGAAACCAATCATAATACAATTTAGTTTGAAATTATTTAAATAATTGAATTACGTCAAAGAATACATTTAATACATGCAATTAAGAATACATTTAATAATTGCATTTGTTTTTCATTTTTCGATTGAAAAATATTTACTATCAAATCACTTTTTAAGTTATTTTTGGTAATTCTATATTTCAAAACAAAAATATAGTAAAAATCAAATAAAAATACTTGTAAATGAAAAACCTGTATCCCATTATTCTTCAAATATAATCATACAATAATTTATATAATCAAAAACTGATTTAAAAGTAATATATTCCTTGCCGTAGTATTTATTTCAAAATAATTTTTTTTGATTATATTATATATATTTATTTCACTATAAAGAAATTCTTTAATGCCTTTTCTCTGTTTTTCAAAATAAAACAAATTTTTGTTCATTCAAACTTTGTCCAAAACCGGACATACAATAAATTCTTTTTAAGAATGAGATTTTAATATACTTATTTTATCTGTTTGTAAAAAAATATATATAATTGGATAGGAGAAAATACAAAAAAAAAAAAAAAAAGTTATTGGTGAAATAAAAAGTAAAAACTTCATGAAATGATTTTTCAAAGAAAATTTAATGATTAAAATAACTTGATCTGCTCAATAATTAATGGAAAAAAAAATTAGCTGCTTGAAAAGAATTATGTCACAACAATTTACTTATTGATACTAATAATTTAATTAAATACTTTTTTTTTTTTTGCTTAACAGCTATTAATAAATTAATATTTTATGCAGACCCAAGTATTTTCTCTTTTAAACGCGATTCTCAAGTCTATTTTCTTTTAATATGCAGTTTAGAAATCATTTGTTGGAAATGTATTAAACTCTGCTATTAAATTCCGGTCTCTCTCTCTCAGAGCGCTAGCCAATTTGCCTCCAGCGACCAGATGGCCAATTCGCTAGTACTCTGGCCTTTGGTATCACAGGCTTCAGATTCGAATCCTGGCAGGGGCATGGATGTTTGTTTGTGGTTCGGAATCCACGTTAAACTGTAGATCCATATCTAATTAGCCCAAAGTGTGCAAAAAAAAAATGACCGTAGAGTGACGAATCAGACCAGTTTTGTGTATTATTTTTCTTTTCTTTTTAATTGTATGTTAACAGTAATAAATTATGTTGAAGTTTTAAAAATTATAAAAAATATAACTATATTTTTTTATAATTTTAAACCATGGGGCTGTTGCGCCAATGAAGAAGAAGAAGAAAGGTCCATATCTTGGTAATTAAACATTGCAATCAATTAAAATAATTGGCAGTTCATATAATGAATGCGTGAATTTTTAAAATACAGTAAAACTTAATTTAATTTCAACAGAAACTTGTTAAATGATAAACAGCAAAAAAAAAAAATTCAAATAACAGTAGCGATAAATACGCCAACCTCCCACTTCTAGACGCTTGATAATCAATTGGCTAGCGATCTAGCCGTTGGTACAACAGGCTTCAGATTCGAATCCCTGGCGGTGGCATGGATGTTTGTGAGTGGTTCGAAATCCATGTTAAACTGTACGTCCTGTTCTAGTTAGCCTAAAGTGCGCAAAAAATGACTGTAGAGTGGCAAACGAAACCTGGTAATGCTTCAAATTCAAGAATTTGTACCGGTTTACTCGTTTTAGAAAGACTGGCAGCGTCAATTGTAATCACAGCTTCTTGAAACATAAAATATATAAATATGCAGTAATATACTTAAAAATATATGTAAAAATACCGTAATATACGTAACAATACCTGTAAAAATATAGTTTCTTTAACAAAAAATAATATTGACTGGGAATATTGGGACCAAATAATAACATACACTGAAGTGACAAAAGTCATGGCATAGCAATATGCAAATTTCCAGATGGCAGTAGCATCGCGTAGAACAGGTATAAATGCGCAGTGCTTTCGCAGAGCTTTCATTTCTGTTCAAGTTATTCATGTGAAGAGGTTTTGACGTGATGATGACCGCATGACGGGAATTAACAGACTTTGAACGCGGAATGTTAGTTGGAGCTAGACGCATGGCTCATGCAATTTCGGAAATCGTTAGGGAATTCAACATTCCCAGATCCACTGTGTCAAGAGTGTGCCGTGAGTATGACATTTCAGGCATAACATCCCACCATGGACAGCGCAGTGGTCGACCTCCTGCACTTAACGACCGAGACCGGCGACGTCTGCAAGAGTCGTAAATTCTAACAGACAAGCAACACTGCGTCAAATAACCGCAGAAATCAATGTGGGACGTACAAGGGACTTGTCTGTTAGAACTGTGCGGAGAAATTTGGCTTTCTTGGGCTATTCCAGCAGAAGACCGACTCGAGTGCCTTTACTGACAGAACGACATCGCTTGCAGCGACTCTCGTGGGCACGTGAGCATATCGGTTGGTCCCTAGATGAATGGAAAACCGTGGCCTGGTCCGATGAGTCACGATTTCAGTTGGTAAGAGCTGATGGTAGGGTTCGAGTGTGGCGCAGACCCCACGAAGCCATGGACCCAAACTGTCAGCAAGGCACTGTTCAAGCTGGTGGTGGCTCCGTAATGGTGTGGGCTGTTTTTTCATGTCATGGACTTGGTCCTCTGGTGCGACTGGACCGAACATTGACTGGAAATGCTTATGTTCAGCTACTTGGAGATCACTTGCAGCCATTCATGGTCTTCATGTACCCAAACAACGATGGGATTTTTATGGATGACAATGCGCCATGTCACCGGGCCACAACTGTTCGCGATTGGTTTGAAGAACATTCTGGACAATTCCAACGAATGATCTGGCCACCTAGATCGCTCGACATGAATCCCATCGAGCATTTATGGGACATCATCGAGAGGTCTGTTCGTGCCCAAAATCCTGCACCATCAACGCTTTCACAATTATGGACGTCTATCGAGACAGCATGACTCAATATTCCTGCAGAAGACTTCCAACGACTTGTTGAGTCCATGCCACGTCGAGTTGCTGCACTTCGCCGGGCGAAAGGAGGGCCGACACGATATTAAGAGGTATCCCATGACTTTTGTCACTTCAGTGTATATCGAAAGATTGGTTTGATTTGTAGCTCTATGGTCATTTTGTGCACACTTTAGGCTAATTAGACCGGGACATACAGTTTAACGTGGATTCGGGGCCACTAACAAACATCCATGTTACCGAAAGGATTCGAACTTGAATCTTGTTGTACTAAAGGCCAGAGGAAAGATTGGCAAATTTAAAAATACGCGTATGTACTTTGATGTCGTTTTATTTTACTTCATAAAAAGTATGGCTTGAAAAATACTAGCTTGTAAAATGTTCTAGCATCTAGAATGATTTGTAAAATGACTCACTGATGTATTAATGAAAAATAAAAATAAATTTCTTTTCAAAGATATATATAAAAATATTCCTTTTTACACACATAACACTTGATAATATAAAATTGTTTCCTCAAATTTGTATATCCCAAAAATAACAAATCTATCAGTTAAAAAGCTGAACCTGAAATGTAGTATAGATATATATATAAATTAAAGAAGAAATTTTTCTGAAAATATTCTTCAAACAATGATCACTGACAATCATTATCATCTTTAAACCATGCATATGATATCATTTAGTTTGTGTGGTTTTATGGTGCAAGAACCAGTTTGGGAAAAGCTGTACCTGAGCTATTAAAATAGCTTTATTTCATATCATTGAGCCAATATCCAACCATTGGTTTAATGATATATTTTTCATATCATTAAACCAATTTTCTTAAATACTTAAATTGGAAAAAAAACCGATTTAATTTTCGGCCCTATCTTAATCCTGAGCGGAACATCTTTCAGTTTTACACAATCTGTGCAAAGTGGCGATACTTTTCACAGCTCTAGTTTGTGTCCACCTCTAATCATTGCAAGAATAATCGAATCTTAAATGATGCTATTTGCATACTATTAAAGGTGCGGCATCAAAATACCTATGGATTTCTTGGCAAGCATAAAAGTGCTGCTGATGAATACATATTGGTGAATAATGGTCTCTCAAATAATCTTAGACACATACTTAGCTTCCAAGGATTCAGGGTAAAAAATATGCAACTAAAGATCTACGTAATTACTCTGTATAGATGCGAAGTTGAATTTCTGTTGCATATTCTTATGAAAATTTTGGGTAATAGATTGATTTTCAATTAGTCTGTAACTTTATAAATATTTATTCCCTAAATTACTTGATTTAGAGGTTTATAGTGTTAAAGAGTTTTATTTACAATCCAAAAAACTAGAAATACTGCCTTATTGATCTGAGTGACAAGATATGCATGACCTTTGGAAACGTTTTAGATTTTTCTGGATCTTATTTAAAAGCACAAGATATTTATTAGCTTAACTTGATGGAAAAACTTCTTCAAAGATTGCAGTTATGGAAGAACTATAAAAAAGTTTTGGCTGCTCTTCAGATACTGCTAAGTCTTCTCTCTAAAACGGGGATTTGCGTTGGTTTGTCGCTCTATGGTCATTTTTTGCACACTTTACCCTAATTAGACCGGGACCAACAGATTAAAGTGGATTCCAAAGCACTACTACTACTACTACTACTACTACACCACACCACATCACTGTGTCTAGAGCTGAGTTGCCCCTTTACAGTTTGGGAATGATGTGGGTGAGAAGTCTAATTGGGCTCTGTGACGCTCTACGGTCATATGACTTAAAGTCAATTCTGAACCACCAACAAACATCCATGCCCCCGCTAACATTTGAACCTGAAGCCTATAGTACCAACTGCCAAAGCTTTAGCGAATCGGCCATCAGGCCGCCTAAAGGGGGAAATTGGCGTATTTATCGCTGCTATTTTTTAAAAATTGATCTGAATTTTTTTACTGTTTACCATTTAATATGTATCTTTTGAAATTAAATGTTTCATGTTATTTTAAAAATTTATGCATTCATTAAATGAACAGCGAATTATTTTAATAAGGATTAATTACCAAAATAGGGATTTTTCTTGTTCTTCATTGACGCAACAGCCCCATGGTGGGCCAAGAACGTCTGCCTACTTATAGATTCCGAAACATGAGATGTTTTCTTTTTACTGGGAAGGATTGTCTGCCGTACTATCAACGCTCTACAGTGAACGCTTTTAATCTTTTCCTTGTAAATAAAACTCCTTAGCACAATAAACCTCATAAATCAAGTAATTTAAAGAACAATTATTTATAAAATTATAAATTAATTGAAAAACAATTTTTATACAAAATTTTCGTAAGAATATGTAACCGAAATTCATCTTCTCAACTATACAGATTAATTAAGTAGAACTTTAGCTGCCCATTTTATTAAACAGGGACCTACGATTTAAAGTGGATTCCGAACCACTACAAACATCCATGGCCCCACCAGGACTCGATTCCAAAACCTGTGGCACCGAGGACAGAGCGCTTGTCACTCGGCCCAAAACAGGGATTACAGTTTAAAAACATTCATAAAGAAATATCGTATATAAAGCATTAGCTAAGTTGAGGCATGATTAAAAGGAATTATCTGAATTAAGAAGCCTTATAAAGACTACTGATAATTTTTAATTACGTAGTTTCCTGTGAGCAGCCCAATACAAACTAGCCTTGAAGAAGGCATGTCGGAAGGGTTGTACCGACGAACGTTATTACTTTTAGCACTACCTAGGGGGCACTTGTAGCTTGAAAATATGCTACTGACGCGAGTGACACTACCCCCACAACGCTCTTCGATCATGGTAGAATGGGAACTATGGTTTAAAGTGGATTCCGGACCTCTACAAATATCCATGGCACCGCCGGGATTCGAAACCTAAACCTGTAGTACCGAGTGCCAGAAGACTGATAACACCATAGCTTTTAACTATAAGCCACAAAAACTTCACAATTGTTATATCATAATGAGTACATTTTTTAAATCATAAATAATCACTTATCAATTAAATTACTCGCTTTAAATCCCAAGAAATATGCACTATTTTTGCACTATCCTTTTCATTTCTCACAATTTCAAATAATCTAATCTAAAAGATAATCCCATAATAATCCCATTCATAATCCTTAATCATGGTAAGAACAAAACAAAAACAGTATTCGCCAATTCTAAATGGCACTATTTGCATGCCAATGATGATGTGGTATTAAAGGGTCTGTAGCCTTTTTAGAAAGTGAGACAAATATAGATATTGTGTAAACGTGATGTAGATATCAGTTATCTCTGAAGCTACCTTAAGAACTTAACTGCCATTCAGATTCTGGAAACTTATACCATTGAAGGCTATTCCTATTTAGAAAACTAAACATGAGATATATGGTTAATTATAAGATTAAATATTTCAAATCCGGTTTCATGTTTAAAGGTATGCATAAAAATTCGTATTAGGAATATTTTTTACAAGTTAAACATGTAGCTCATAACTTTAATATTCATTTGGAACTGAAAAACGTAACAAAAATTTTTCAGTCGTAATAAAAAAAGAGATTTTTGAAAATCATTTTGATTACAGAAATAACTTATTACTAAATGAAAAAGGCTTCGTCTTTTCTAGAAAAATATACGCAAATTTTATGTCCTTAGATGTTGGTGGAGCATTTTTGTTGCTTTAAGTGCGTGTTCCCATTTACACTCATGTCCATAAATTAAGGATAATTCAGAATCACACAGAAATTGAACTCTAAAATAAAAATTTCACCTGTAGAATTATCACACACATCTCGAAGAAGAATATGCAAATTACAGGAAACCACCAGATGGCGCGGATAGTACGTCACAATGATGAGAGTGTAAGAGAGGGGTATATAAGGAATGGTGGCAAAGAAGTAAAATTGTTCACAAGCGCTTTAAAAGCCTTTCAGTGCAATAACCGCATAGTTATGGCACAAAGGAAGCATTTGCATGATTTCTTAAGTGGTAGAATTATCGGACGACTGGGATGTGGACGTACCCAGCTGGAAGTATCCGAGGAACTTGGAATCGCCCAGAGTGTCATCTCCAGGCTTTGGCAACGATTCCAAGATGATGGTACTGTGAGTAGATGTTACAGCACAGGTCGCCTCCGAGTTACAACGCCGAATGAGGACCGGTATTTAGCAGTTATTGCCAAAAGAAACAGACGGAGCACAGCATCAGACCTGTCTCGTCAGCTCTCTTCAGCTACCGGTACGACAGTTTCAAGGCAGACCGTGAACAAACGCTTAGGGCACATTGGTCAATATGCTCGTAGGCCTGTCAGATGTGTTCCACTTACCGCAACTCACTGTCGCCTGCGATTAACCTGGAGTAGAGAACATGCATTGTGGACACCGCAACAGTGGTCTTGTGTGATGTTTTCCGACGAGTCCAGGTTTAGTTTGCAGTCTGATTCTCGCCGGACTTTCATATGGAGAGCGCCAAGTACCCGTTACCCCCAAGAGAACACCATTGAACTACACCGTTACGGTGGTGCAAGAATGGCTCGTTTGGAGAGGAATTATTCTTGATTCCAGAACTGACCTACATGTTCAGAGTGTAACGATGACAGGCCACATCTCTCGGGATGTCATTCTGGAACAACATGTACGTTTGTTTCGGGGAGCCATGGGTGCTGAATTTCTGTTTATGGATGACAACGCCCGTCCTCACCGTGCAAACATTGTAGACGAATGCCTTCAATTGGAGGATATCACCCGTATGGATTGGTCAGCACACTCACCGGACTTGAATCCAACAGAGCATGTGTGGGATATGCTTGGCCGACGAATTGCAGCCCGTCAACCCCTTCTACCTGTCAACCGGAACTTCGGAGGGCATTGCTTGATGAGTGGTGTAATATTCCCCAAGATCAGATTGATAATTTGATACTCAGCATGCCTAGGCGTTGTAAGGCCTGTATTGCATCGTCCGGGAGACATACTCCATATTAACCATCATACTAACCATGCTATACTGTTTTTTCGTAAATAGGTTCTTTTTTGAAATTTGCTCCAGGGAGTAAAAACCGCAATTTTTATTAATTATGACAAACATATAGCATCTTTTTTGTTTTTTGTTTAATAAATAGACTTTACAAATAAGTGAAATTTGTTTTGCTTCTGTCTCTTTCTTTGCCTGAACTTCATTATCCTTAATTTATGGACATGAGTGTAATCAGTGAACAAAAACCAGCACTTGTATTCAATTTTAAATGACACTTTTTGGCCATTGAGGTGTGGTATGAAAGAGTCTGCACCTTAGAAAAAATTTATAAATGCTAATGTTATGAGATATATACTTAATAAAATGAGAAGACTGCAATTTAAGGTTTTGCTTGTAGCTCTACAGTAATTTTTGCACTCTTTGGGCTAAGTAGACCGGGACCTACTGTTTAACGTGAATTCTAAACCACTAACAAATACCCATGCCAACGTCAGGATTCGAATCTGAAGCCAGTGGTACCAAAGACCAGAGCTCTAACTAATTAGCCATCAGGCCACCTGGCGATTTAAAAAGAAATTTACAAATCATTACCTATGACGGCTTAAAAATTCCTTGTAAAATACAAGACACTTTTTTGAAAACAAATTCCATACAGACCACTAATATAGCCATTGCTGCCACTATTAAAATGTAAGTGTAAAAATATCTTATCTATAGGTATAATTAATTAAAGGACACTTTTTGAAAAGTTCACCATACGATATTCCGTAAGTTCACGGAATCTCACCATTATTATCATTATAAAGACGAATTTGTAGAAATCACGAAATCATGAAACCAAAATGCCTGTAGAGGTATAATTAATTACAGGACACTTTTTTTTTGAAAAACAAATTTCATACTGACCACTAGCATACCACCACTTCTTTTAAGCTAAGAAACTCACCATTATTATATATAAAGACAAATTTGTAAAAATCACAAAACCAAAAAGCAGACCAAAATGGATCTTAAATTTCGAATAATAATATGTATGTAGTAATTGTATGTAATATCATATGCAGTGGTATAATTAATTATAGGATATTTTTTTGAAAAATATATTCTATACAGACCACTAATAATGCCACTGCTGTCACTATTTATAAACTCACGGAATCTCACCATTATTATCATTATAACGACAAATTTGTAAAAATCACGAAATCATGAAACCAAAACGGCTTGTCTTAAATTTCGAATCGATATGCACCATTTTTACACCACCCTTCCACTATGGTGGCGCTTTTCACAGCTTCCAAGTACGTGTCCACCCCTAATCATGCCAAGAAGCAAACAAAAAGCAGCAGCAGCATCCAATCCTTAAATGGCACTATTTGCATGCCACTGAAGGTGCGGCATTAAGGGGCCCATGCACCTCTGGGAACGTGTACCAATTAGTGGCGATGCGAGCTGCGCGAACAGTTGCCCGGCGAGGTGGCTCTGTAGCAGCCTTGGCGACATAATTGGCTTTCGGGGATGCGTAATGGAATCCCACAGATCATAGAAATCGTCTCATTTTGGCGTCCTTACGCATTCACTGATTTAAGATGTATGAAATCTTAATTAGCGTCATTTGGCGGGGAGTGGGGGGAATGGTCGCCGCGCTGTGACTGGAATGCCAAAGATGCTTTTAAGGTCTGCCACACCAGCAACGTGTGATATATATTTCTTTGGAAACAAAGTGCTTGGGAATTGTTGTTGTATTGATAGAGACGTTCCTTAAGCACCACGCCTTGTTTGGTTATGTTCCGGGCAATAAAGAAGATGGATAATTGGCACCAGCTGTGATGGAACTTAGAACGGTAGTCAAGATTTATGGGGGCATATTATCTTTTAGTTTTAAACGGCTGCGGTAGTTATAAATATTGAGAAATAAGAACTACTATATAACCAGTATTAAAGGATTATAGTTAGTTTTGTAAAAATAAATAAAATTATAAGAATAATTAGTTCCAATAAATTACAAAAATTGCCTTCTATAATATATAAGCTTTTATGTGATATTAAACCTCTATCAAAATAAATAACGAATAGGTTCGGATAATATTTATTTATTGTTAATTTTGAATTCTTTTTAAAGGAACACATAATGATTAAAACGTTTTAATATATAGAACCACAAATAATTGTTTCTAAAATTATGTTAAATATATATGTTTCTCTCTTGTTGAAATTAAATTAAATAAAAAAAAAAATTTTTTCATGTTTAATAATTAAGAAATAAATATACTTAATTTGTAAAAATCAGTTTGATCTTAATTTAGTGATCATTTAATTCCAGTTTATTATCTTAGATTTATGCTTAATGTATTAATGCCGATTAAGTTATTATAATACACTAAGCATATTAATATGACAATGACATATTAATATTAAAATACATTAAGCATATTAATTATTAAAATAATTACATTAAAATACATTATATTAATTATTAAAATACACTAAGCATACAATTAAGCATTACAATAAACAAACAATTAAGCATCAATCAAAGTTCGAAAAATTTACTTCTTAATGTGAGAAATATTTATTATATTACTTAAATTCAACAAAGATAAAAAACACTATTACCAATGCTACGAATGGTGAAATGAATCAATATATTTTTTTTTAATATTATAAAAATGATAAATTATTAAAATAATAAATGATATAAATTTATATTACAGAAAATACGAATTTTTAAATTTTTTATTAAAATATATTTATTACTTTTAGTTTATTATTTATTACTTTTCCTACCAATTTTAATATGATAACTATGATTTTAATGACTTTTTTTTTTTTTTTATTATTGTTGAGTTTCAATCCTTTTTGAGTAAGTAAACATTTTATTATGATTTTCTTCAATTGTTAAAAAGTTCTGAAGAACAATTGTTTTGGAACAGAAAATTGTTTTTTTGCGAACATATAAAAATTAGAATAAATCAAAATTAGAAAAAAAAATATCCCAAAACAAATTAGCATCTAAATTATATTTTCATATTCTATTGTCATCAACTTCAATCATCACCCTATATCAATTTACCTTCTCAAACAAGTCTTCGAGGTGGTCCATAAGTATAATCATTGCTGAACCTGCACTATTCCAGACATTCTGTGGTACCTACTTTTAACAATAACTGATCTAGAAAGTATAAAAAAAGAAAACCAGCAATTAAAGAGCCCCCAAAAAAGGCAGACGCAGAAAATGCAATTTCCAACAATTTTTCTCCAGCGATGAGAACATCAGATAAATGACTTAAATAGATCCAAAGGCCACCCAGCCACGTTGCAGACAAAGCTCTTGCGTGGCCAGCATAGCCATTTTTTTTTTCTTCATAATTCTTGCATGGCCAAATTTCTGTGGGACCCTGACTTTAATGGCCAGCAGATAAGACAGCAGGCTAACTTTAATTGTAGTAATTGCAGGCACCATAATTAGAGAGGTGAATCCATGGAACGCCCCAGACGTTCACAACCGTGAATTTTTGTGACAAAAATGACGCACCCTTAGGGACATAAGGAAATAAGTTCGATTCCTTTAAGTGGGTTTCGCCTTGCATCTTCGTTATTAAGTAGAACCCAGATGGTCTTGATCTGTGAGTGTCTTAGGGTAACAATTCGCTCTCGAATATGGTAATGGCAGACTTTCTTTGTTTCTGAATTGGCATGTCCTCAGGTCTTGCGAAATTGAATTTTTGTGTCTGTTTCTTAGAGGAAGATGAATTTCGGATGCAAATGGTTTGGAATAATAACACCTCGGGTATTTCTTTTCTTAATTTTTATATCATTGGAGATTCAGGAATTGTTTTTTTTTTGATATTGAGAAATACTCAAGAGATAATTATTTACTATATTGTATGAAGGGAACTTAATGACAGATACCAAATTAAAACAGATAAAATTATTTTTTGTGGGGAAATTAGTGTAATTTTAAATCATAAATTATAAATTAATGTAATTTTAGTCGTTAATTATAAAATAAAGTAATTTTAATCGTTAATTTTAAATTAATGTAATTTTAATCGTTAATTTCAAATTAATGTAATTTTACTCGTTAATCATAAATTGATGTAATTTTAATCGTTACTTTTAAATTAATGCAATTTTAAGTTTATTTTAATTACATAAAAGGATATCACATGAAATTTTTTATTGCATATTTACATCTCTTTATTTTTTTTTTGTCAAATTGATTAAAAAAATTCTATAAAATTGGCTGAGACATTTATCATGATGTGATATTTTTACAGTTAAATTTTTTTTTTTACATTTTCTTTCACCTAGTGATTTGGAGGTGTTAAAACTTCAGAATTTTAGGATTTATTATTTTACCAATTTCACTTAATTTTCTGGGCCTGATGGCAGAGAGAATGGCACTCGGTGCTACAGGTTTTGGCACTGCTCTGGCACTCGGTACTACAGGTTTTTCGGGTTTGAGTCCTCGTGGTACAATGGTTGCTTGTAGTGGTTCGGAATCCACATTAAACCATAGGTTCCGGTCTAATCTGACTGTTGAGATTGAGGCTTAGGGCTGACAATCCTACACCATAAGAAGAAAAACAACTCTTGTCTCGAAATCTGCTTGTGGGCAGACGGCCTTGGCCCACCATGAGGCTGTAACGCCACTGAAGAGGAATATCTTATTTTTCCACGAACATAACGATATACCAATGCTAAAACTACAGAGATTATGTTGAAGAATTAAATAAGCTTGAAAGTTGTCCCATGTCATTTTTCTATATCTAATTAGTAGAATTGGAAAATTTTCAATATAATAACGCCAGAAAAAGGATAAACATAATATTCAATAATACTAAAAAGACGGATGAATATAGAAGCGTGGTGAACACCGCATTCGATCCACCCACTGAGGAAATTCAGTTCGAAATTCAATAAGCTGAACTGAACTTCAATCTGTATCTAAACTAGACTTAGGTTGAAAGATTTTTCCATGGAATGAACTGAATAAGTTGGCCTTGGAGAAGTTCCTCTAAATTTGAGTTAGAGCAGCGCGTGGCAATGCTGTCCCCTTCTTCTTGTGAACACTAGTAAAGCTTTACTGCATATCTGCCATTTTAGATTTAGTTTGGTTTATCTCTCTACGTTCATTTTTTTTTCTCACTTTGAGTTAATTAGACCGAGACCTGCAGTTAAACATGGATTCGAACCACTAACAAACAACCATGTCCCTGAAGCTTGTGATGCCAAAAGGCCGGTCATTCTATAGTAGAGTAACCTCAGTGTTCGAAACAACAACAAGCACGACATTCAAACAATAGAAAGTAAAAAAGAAGGGCTAGTAATTACTCTCTTGCCTATTAGTTGCTTCCGCAAGTAATAATTACAATTACTTAGAAAAGATGATTAATATAAAAAAATTCCAGTAAAGATGAAAAAATAATGTAGGTAAATTTTATTATTAAAACGATAAAATTCATAAAGCAATATATATATATGTGTCGAACTAATATCGTACAACACAAAAACATCATTAAATTCCACCAAATAATTTTTGTTTACTACTTTTGCAAAGGTATCCTAGCTGCATGTAATAATTGCAATCACTTGAAATATAAGTTAAAATCTCTTATATGAAAAGCAACTTCGATAAAAAATGTTTAAAAAATTGTCTAAAAATAATTTAGGTAACATTTTTTTAAATTATTAATTTTATAAAACAATAGATAGTTCGGCCAAAATGATTTCGTACAATACAAATGCATCATTAAGTTCCATGAAATTATTTGTATCTACTATTTTTTGTAAAGTTTTTACAGCTGCATGTAATGATTACAGTCACTTGAAATCTAAGTTAAAATCTGTTATATGAAAAGCAACTTCGATAAAAATTAAAAAACTAAAATTGTCTAAAAATGATGTAGGCCACACCTTTTTAAACGATAAAATTTATAAAGCAATAGATGTGTCAAAATAATATCTCAACAACAGAAATACATCATTCAAATTTATTTTGTTTACCATTTTTTTGTTTTTATAGCTGCATGTAATGATTACAATCATTTATAGATAATTTAATTAAAAATCTTTTATTAAAATTTTAAATCTCTGAATTTATAGTAAAAGCAATTTCGACAAAAGTTTTTAAAAAATTGTCTTGGTTTGTAATATAGGCAATACTTTCTTTTAAAGAATAAAATTTATAAAGCAATAGATGTGTCAAAATAACATCTTAACAACAGAAATACATCATTCAAATTATTTTTGTTTACCATTTTTAGTTTTTAAGCTGCATGTAATGATTACAATCACTTATAGATAATTTAATTAAAAATCTTTTATTAAAATTTTAAATCTCTATATTTATAGTAAAAATTTCGATAAAAGTTTTTAAAAAATTGTCTAACAGTAATATAGGCAATACTTGCCTTTTAAAGAATAAAATTTATAAAGCGATAGATGTGTCAAATAACATCTTAACAACTAGAAATACATCATTCAAATTATTTTTGTTTACCATTTTTTGTTTTTATATCTGCTTATAGATAATTTAATTAAAAATCTTTTATTAAAATTTTAAATCTCTGAATTTATAAAAGCAATTTATAAAAGTTTTTAAAAAATTAATTAAAAATCTTTTATTAAAATCTTTTATTAAAATTTTAAATCTCTGAATTTATAGTAAAAAATTTCGATAAAAGTTTTTAAAAAATTGTCTAACAGTAATATAGGCAATACTTTCTTTTTAAAGAATAAAATTTATAAAGCAATAGATGTGTCAAAATAATATCTTAACAACAGAAATACATCATTCAAATTATTTTTGTTTACCTTTTTTTGTTTTTATAGCTGCATGTAATGATTACAATCACTTATAGATAATTTCATTAAAAATCTTTTATTAAAATTTTAAATCTCTGAATTTATAGTAAAAGCAATTTCGATAAAAGTTTTTAAAAATTGTCTAACAGTAATATAGGCAATACTTTCTTTTTTAAAGAATAAAATTTATAAAGCAATAGATGTGTCAAAATAACATCTTAACAACAGAAATACATCATTCAAATTATTTTTGTTTACCATTTTTTGTTTTTATAGCTGCATGTAATGATTACAATCCCTTATAGATAATTTAATTAAAAATCTTTTTATTAAAATTTTAAATCTCTGAATTTATAGTAAAAGCAATTTCGATAAAAGTTTTTAAAAATTGTCTAACAGTAATATAGGCAATACTTTCTTTTTAAAGAATAAAATTTATAAAGCAATAGATGTGTCAAAATAACATCTTAACAACAGAAATACATCATTCAAATTATTTTGTTTACCTTTTTTGTTTTTATAAAAGCTGCATGTAATGATTACAATCACTTATAGATAATTTAATTAAAAATCTTTTATTAAAATTTTAAATCTCTGAATTTATAGTAAAAGCAATTTCGATAAAAGTTTTTAAAAAATTGTCTAACAGTAATATAGGCAATACTTTCTTTTTAAAGAATAAAATTTATAAAGCAATATATGTGTCAAAATAACATCTTAACACTAGAAATACATCATTCAAATTATTTTTGTTTACCATTTTTTGTTTTTATAGCTGCATGTAATGATTACAATCACTTATAGAAAATTTAATTAAAAATCTTTTATTAAAATTTTAAATCTCTGAATTTAGTAAAAACGAGTTTTAAAAGTTTTTATGCATGTAATGATTCTAATAGATAATTTAATTAAAAATCTTTTATTAAAATAGTAAAAGAATTTCGATAAAAGTTTTACTGTCTAACAGTATATAGAGCAATACTTTTTAAAGAATAAAATTTATAAAGCAATATATGTGTCAAAATAACATCTTAACACTAGAAATACATCATTCAAATTATTTTGTTTTACCTTTTTTGTTTTTATAGCTGCATGTAATGATTACAATCACTTATAGATAATTTAATTAAAAATCTTTTATTAAAATTTTAAATCTCTGAATTTATAGTAAAGCAATTTCGATAAAAGTTTTTAAAAAATTGTCTAACAGTAATATTAAAAATCTTTTATTAAAATTTTAATTTCTGAATTTTTAAAAGCAAATAAAATTTATAAAGTCTAATAGAGGCAATACTTTCTTTTTAAAGAATAAAAATAATATCAAAAATAAAAACAGAAATACATCATTTAATTCCACGAAAGCATTTTGTTTTTATTATTTTCGCGAAGTTTTTATAACTACATGTAATAATTATAATCACAAGAAATATAAGTCCGTATAATCTCTTGTATAAAAGCAATTTCAATAAAATTTTTTTTTTTTAATTGTCTAAAAATAATGTAGGCAACATTTTTTTTAAACGATAAAATTTATAATGCATTGTATATTTGTGTCGAACTAATACCGCACAACAAAAATACATCATTAAGTCCCACCAAAATATTTTTATTTATTATTTGTTATTTTTTATATCTTTTTATAGCTCAAAATTACAAGGTTGTTATTTAAAATTTCATTTTTGAAAAAGAAAAGTTAGTAAAAGGCTTTAGTTAGATATCTTTTTATATCTATAATACGAAAATTAAAAGTGAGGCAATATCCTCATAATTTTGTTTATTTTTTGCCGAAACTTTTTAAGTGATTCAAATGAAACCTTCATGTATGAATAAAAAAAAACTTAAAATCTAAGTTAAAATCTCTTATACGAAAAGCAATTATGATAGAAAATTTAAAAAAAAAAAAAAAAAATGCTTAAAAATAATGTAGCAAGCACATTTTTTTAAACAATGAAATATATAAAGCAATACATTATTATTATTTTTTACTATTTTTGCAAATTTTTTATAGCTGCATGTAATAATCACTTCAAAAAAAAGTTAAAAGTCTTTTATATAAAAGTCAATTTCGACAAAAAAAAAAAAAAGTTTTTAAAAATTCCTAAAAATAATGTAACCCAATTTTTTTAAAACGATAAAATTTATAAAGCTACAAATATCTGTGTCAAAATATTATTTCAAACAGAAATACATCATTAAATTCCACCAAAATATTTTTATTTACTAAAGTTTTATAGGTGTGAATCAAAATTACAAAAGTTTTATTTAAAATTTGAATTAATTCTTTTTTTTTAAAAAAAGTATCATTTAGTCGTCTTTTTATATATATACAGTAGAACCTCTTAAGTTGAACAACGATGAGTCGGAAACCTCCAAAACTCAAAATTTTGTTCCCTTCCTTCAAGCCCCAAAATCTTCATTACACGAAATTTCAACCCTCTATATGTCGAAATAATGAGTCAATCCCTACAAGCCCTTTTGGTATATATTTCCTCCGTAACTCGAAAAAAAAAAAAAATTGGACCTCTGTATCTTGAACATTAGCTACGTTTGATTTTACCTTTTTACAACTTTCATTTGAAACTAATTATTTTAAAAGAAAAATAAATTACCGACTTTAAGGACTATGTGCCGACTATGCACGTCATTTTTCTTAGAAAACAAATGTATGAGTGTATAGTAAAATTGAATAACCAATTCTATGAAATAACAACTCGGAAGAAAAAAAATTACTGCTCTTTATGGCTTAGATAATGCTATAGATGAACGTCATTATTTCTTAGCAAAACAAAACAACAACAAAAACAATAATGTATGACTTTTTTTAATACATCAATGGAATTAACCATTTTTATTCTAGTACATAATATAACTTTTTAAGTTGCAAATAAACATGTTTATTGCCTCTGTAACTTGAATTTTTATTTATTTTATTAACTCAAAATAAGTTAGAAAGAATCTAAACCTCTACAAGTCGAATATTTCCTTTCAAAATCAGCGTAAGTCTAAAACCTCTATAATTCGAATTATTTGGCGTCTCCTTGAAGTTCGACTTACAGAGGTTCTACTGTATTTATAATACGAAAGTTAAACTGAGGCAATATCTTCATAATTATGTTTATCTTCTGTGAGTTTAGGTGATTCAAATGAAAATTTGATCTATGAATAAACGAACTTCCCTTCTTCCAAATACTTCACATTAAACATTCAAATTATATTTTGTTTCTCATTCAATTTACATCCACTTTTAGTTTTGAATAGTTATACTAGACATGATTACATTCTTGGAATTTTTTTTTTTTATTTCTAACCAGTTCCTTAATCACAAGATTGTTTTTGCTGTTTGAATTAATCTGCTGGCATTCTCAATCGCCATACAAAAACACCAGCCGGATGTATAAACTGCCTTAAATTAGCACGCTAGAATTACTACTTTTTCTCACAACATTTACATCATCTGCAGCTAAAAAAACAAGATATTTGTGGATTCAGCCGGCAGGAAATACTGGTACCATGTTAAGCCTAAACAAAACACAGAAAGGTTTCTCAGAATGGTTACCCATCCGTATGAAAAAAAAAATTTTAAAAGCACCAAATTTGCCACTGGAAAAAAATAGACTAAACTCTAAACAAATTCCTGCGTTACGTTATACATTGATGGTTGAGTGGTCAAAGGTAAATTTCATGGGTGACCAAGGTTCCCAGAAACTCTACATTCGAGTGATTATTTTACTTCTTTTTATCAATTTAAGTTCGATTCGGGGTTTTGAATATCCATTAGGATTCCTTGCAGATTGGATATCCTGTGTTTTCAAGGAATTTTATGGTTGAAAAACTTCTCTTTCGTAAACTTTGTGATGGACACAAAAAAAAATTAGTAGAAAAAATGCAATTTGCATTTTAAATGTGCAAATTTATGGAACCCACATTCGTTTCTGATGCCGAAAAAGACTGTATCATTCAGTTTAAAAAGGACTCACCTGATAAATGTGAGTCCTTTTTGTCGATAATCAATTTAGAAACAGTCAAACAAAGTCATTAATAAGACGAATGAACATGACACCTAACAATCGAATAAGCAATTATTTTGGATTTGTATAAATATATTTAAAGAACTTTAAACTCAAATGGAATTGTATAAATATGTTTAAAGAGCTTTAAACTTAAATGGAAAGTATAAATATTTAAAGTAAAAAAGAACATGATCTTTAAACGTAAAGATTTATATATTTAAAGAACATTAAACTTAAATGGAATTGTATAAATATAGTTTTTATAATGAATTGTATAAATATATTTAAAAGAACTTTTAAACTTAAATGTATTAAATATAATTAAATGAAATGGAATTGTATAAATATATTTAAAAATTAAATGGAACTGTATAAAAATATATTTAAAGAATATGTATTAAAAAACAACCAATATAAAAAATATATTAAAAAAAATACAATATTCATGTATCCATATATTCATGTATCCAAAAATTAACTGTCGAAATTATGGAAAAAATAACTTTGATTTTAAAAATAATATTCTTGCGATTATATGACAGATATTGTCTGTTTTATTTATAAGTTCATAGAATAATTAAATTATATTCTGTGAACTCATGAGGCGCACGGAACTTGGAACATCTAATATAACAGGTTGTAATATGAATATAAAAATGCCTATAGTAGGTCTAAATCTAATATGGGGATATATAATTTTATATGCAGCCTGCGGAGTTAGGATGCATTTCCAAAGTGGCCCGCAAGATGATTTGAGTTGGCCACCCTGGCTTAAAACATAAACGCAAAGTGAAAATTGTATCATAAAAACTTAAATCTTATCTCCTTTCTTTTCTTCAAATCCTTCTATTAGCTCACACCTTCCCTATATATTTCTTGTTCAAATTTTCAATCGTTCATAAAACACTTTTTATTCATCCAGTCAAGTTCAAATATATTTTTTTTTAACTTGTAGTGGATGGACACGTGATGTTAATACAGTTTTTCAAATATTAATTCAGTAATTAAATTTAATTAATTAATTTTATTTTTTTTAGATTTAAGTTGCATCTATTTACCAATAGATGGCGACAAATAAACTTAAAAATGAATGAAAATTATTTATAAAGGTCTTTCTGCAATATAGGGGGAGAGTAGGAATTGACTTTAATTTTTTTTTTTTTTTTTTTTTATTACTTGTTTCAAGCAAGGTTCCTTTTATTTTAATATTATTGCAGATGAAATATCTTCCAAAAATTGAAAAAGATTCACGGATAGCTTTTCTAGATTAAAAAAAAAACTGTTTAAAACATAAACCCAAAGTGAAAATTGTACTATAGAATCGCAGGGAGGTATGTGCCTTTTCAGGTAAGAAAATGTTTCTTCACCCTATTATCAATAAGGCGTAAAGTAACAATAAACACAAAATACCACCATTTTTTGAGAACTGCTTTTCAACAAGTGTTCAAGAACAGGCTTTTACAAAACATGGCAATACCATACAATCATTGAATATTTCTGTGAAAAGAAAGTCTTAGCATTTAAAGACCGGCATGGTGCCATACTATACCAGAACACAGCTCCTCAACCATTGTTGCCCATGGTTCCAAAGTTTTATATCTATTAATAAAAACTGCATCTAAACATTAACATTAGAAATTTAAATGAGGAATCTTCTTTTTTTTTTTTTAAACAAGATTATTTTTAAATGTTATGCGGATGAAATAATACTCAGAAATTGTATTGCATCCACGGAAAGCTTTTGAAGATTCGACAGAAAAAATACCATCGTTTAAAACATAAACCCAAAATGAAAATTGTAACCCTAGAATCTTAGGGAGGTATGTCCCTTCTCAGGTAAGAAAATGTTTCTTCACCCTATTATCAATAAGGCGTAAAGCAACAATAAACACAAAATACCACCATTTCTTGAGGCCTGTGTTCAAGAACAGGCTTTAACAAAACATGGCGATACCATATAATCATTGAACATTTAAAGACCGGCATGGTGCCATACTATACCAGAACACGGCTCACCAACCATTGTTGCCCGTGGTGCCAAAGTTTTATATCTATTAATAAAAACTGCAATTGAACAAACACTGTCACGACATTTCCAATCCCACTTAATTACAAGGCTGTCCAATTGCGTCTGCTTTTATCTGCTACACGCGCCGAAAAAGGTAAGAATCGTGTCGCTTTTTATTAATAATGACACGTTGCGTGAAGTATGTTTTAAAGCTCGCACACCCACATTTATTTTGAATACGACTCCGATGGATCTGTTTCGAGAAAAAAGGGGTAGTGATGAAACAATAAAAACGATTTTCGAGAAATAAAAGTGTTTTTGTTCGAAGAACGTGAGAAAGACCAGATGTTACACTGTTATTCGATCTTTGTTGCTTGAATTCTGTGTTAATGTTGACACCCAAAAAGTAAGCTTGCCGCACCCTTTGCGGACAGTCGAAACGAAAAAGCAGGTGAAAGAAAAAAAGTGGATTTAAAAGAAAAGATGTGTTTGATTCAGAGACATGGAGCTGTAATTACAGGGAATCGCGTGGGCTATGAAACGATTTTTATTATTACTATTCTTTTCTTGAGGTTTAATATTTGTGTTCTCCACTTTCAGGTTTTCAGTGTTTGTATACTTTTAATTGTCTATGCAAAACAGAATCGCTCTGGGAGAAAAAAAGAGGATGTTTATTCCTTTCATTGAATTGAAAAGAGAGTTGAGGTATTATTTTGCTTTATAAACTATTATAAATTTAAATGCAAATATAATTCTTAATATAATTTCCTTCATTATTCGGCTTATGAATTATTTCGTTCATAATCATTCATTCAATCGTTCACCAATCATTTGATTCATAATCATTCGTTCAAACATTTGTTTAATCATTCATTAACCATTTAATTCATAATCATTCGTTCAATCATTCACCAATCATTTTGTTCATTATCATTCGCTTGATCATTCAGCAATTATTTCGTTCATAATCATTCATTCAATCGTTCACCAATCATTTGATTCATAATCATTCGTTCAAACATTCGTTTAATCATTCATTAATCATTTAATTCATAATCATTCGTTCGATCATTCACCTATCATTTCGTTCATAATCATTCGTTCAAACATTCACCCATTACTGCTTGAATTCTGTGTTAATGTTGACACCCAAAGTAAGCTTGCCGCACCCTTCGTGGACAGTCGAAACGAAAAAGCTGGTGAAAAAAAAAAAAGTGGATTTAAAAGAAAAGATATGTTTGATTCAGAGACATGAAGCTGTAATTACAGGGAAATCGCGTGGGCTATGAAACGATTTTTATTATTATTATTGTTATTATGCTTTTCTTGGAGTTTATTATTTGTGTTTTTCACTTTCAGGTTTTTCAATGTTTGTATACTTTTATAATTGCCTATGCAAAACAGAATAGCTCTGGGAGAAAAAAAAATAAGAATGGAATAAAATGTTGAATTGAAAAGAGAGTTGAAGTATTATTTTGCTTTATAAGTTATTATAAAATTGAACGCACATATAGTTCTTAATATAATTTGCTTCATTATTCGGCGTTTCAATCATTTCGTTCAATCATTCGCCAATTATTTTGTTCATAATCAATCGTTTAATCAATCACAAATCATTTTCTTCATAGTCATTCGCTCAATCATTTACCCATGAATTCGTTCATAATCATTCGTTCTATCACTCATTAATCATATCGTTCATAATGATACGTTCCATCATTCACCAATCATTTCATTCATAATCATACGTTCCATCATTCACCAATCATTTCATTCATAATCATTCTTTCAATCACTCATCAATCATTTCGTTCATAATCATTCATTCAATCATTCACTAATCATTTCTTTCATAAGCATTCTTTCAAACGTTCACCAATCCTTTCGTTTAAAATTTTTAGTTTAATCCTTCGCCAATTCGTTCATAATCATTCGTTCAATCATCCAGCATTTCGCTCTTAATCATTCGTTCAATCATTCACTCATTTCGTTTATAATTATTCGTTCAATTATTCACGAATTATTTCGTTCAAGCTCATTCATTCAATCATTCACCAATTATTTCGTCCATAATCATTCATTAATCATTTCATTCACCTTTCATAATTATTTATTTTTCAAATGAAAAAGCAACTAATTTTTGAGTGAGTTTTAAAAATTCTTGGAAGAAAAATTTATACTGCTTCACTTTTAGTCACCGCTTCACTTTTTATTTGTCACCGTTCCCCAGGCCGGAATGGAACGATTGGGAGGAAGGGGGGGGGGCTACATTTCAGGAATGTTTGATAAAAAATAATGGGCTTTGAAAGAAGTAAAAGGAGATAACAAAAATTATTCGCGCGTTTCCCTATTATATAAAATAATGTAACATTATTTCCCAAATAAGTACATGAAATGCATGCTATAATCAACAGGCTATAACATGTTGCATGCTATAACCAACAGGTCTTAACAAGCAAGTACTAGCAGGTGAACGTTTTAAGCACTGCCGATAAGTCCAATTTGCATCAGCAAGAATATATGCGTAATGACCTGTTGAGAAATCAATGGAACTATAAATAGGTGTTGCTTTCCCAGATGTTAGAGAATGAGACACCTATTTATAGTTCCTAAAATAAATAATAGTTTCCCTAAAATAAACGATTCCATAATAAAAAAATTTTTGTGTTATGTACACTGGATATCATCAATTAATGATATACAGTGTACATAACAAAAAAACTGTTATTTACATATTAAATACAAATTGTACTAACTTAAGGCGTATAACATACGTATATCTTTTAGGTTTTTTTTCTGGATAAAGCAAATAGATTTCTCGGAAAGGGGGGCACAGAGTAATTTTTTTCTGAAAAGGAACAAGAATAAGTTCGGTTATTACTCATTATTTGGGGGGGTGAAAAGAACGGAATAAATGTTTGAATTGATAATAAAAGATTTTGATTTAGTATTATATATTCCCAGTAACTATGTTTGTAATTCTTCACATAGTTCTCCTCATTATTGCCCATATCGGTTATTGCTTGAGTAATTTTTATTTTCAGAATGGCAATGCCTCTAATTTTTGAAATAATATTCAAGAATATAGAAAAATTCATCTTAAGAAATTTTTAAGTGAAAAAAATACACATATATCTCCTACAAAACTGAACTTAATGGACGTTACTGCAAAGTTTTTTCAACAAAAAAGTGGCCTGAAGCCAATTGGCTAGCTTTTGGTATCCCAGGATTCAGCTTCGGATCCTGGCGTTGGAATGGATGTTTGTGAGTGATCCGGAATCCACGTTAAATTGTAGGTCCCGGTCTAATTAGCCCAAATGACCGTAGAGCGACAAACCAAACCAAATTCTCGACGAAAAGAATTTCCACTCTTTGAATTTATGGTACTCATCTTTAGCAGATATATGTATTTGGCGCATATTTTCAATATTGGTGATTTGGTGATATTTATTGAATTAATATTGGCCCTGGAAAAATACTGATGTGATATGCATTTATAAAATTACATTTTTATTTAAATGCAAGATACTATTTTAATTTTCAATCATTGTATAAAATTCTATTTTAAATTATTTTAAATAGTTTTTACAATAAAAAATATAAGAGGTATTTTTCCAAATTTTATATAATATTTACAAAAAAATCCAGTGAATATACGTAATAAAATGAATCGAAAATCACTACCTAGATTTATCTTTTTTTAAATAAGCGAAGCCCTTAAATTGATTGGGAAGCATCACTTGAAGCATGTAATGATAATCACAGTATTTAATTACATGCTTCTGGTTCTAATCCAGTTTAAAATCGTTGGTACAAACAATTTTTTTTTTTTTTTTTTTTTCTACACTGTGTGGGTGTACTAGTCTTATACATACTAAATATTCATGTTCCTTGTGACGGCGTAATTAATACTCATCAATTGAATGTGCAATTATTTGTACGCGTTGAAGTTTTAAAGATGCAATTTAATAAGACATTGTTTAAGATAATGTTGCCAAACCTCGTATTAATATTCAAACCATCTTTTCTCAATGTTAAAATATTCAACCTTGTTTCCTGTTTCAATAGCTGTGAATTAAGTTGCAAAACTTACACAAGAGTTTATGCAAAGATGTTGATTTGAATAAAAAAACAGGAAAGTTTCAAACGTTTATAAAGAAACACAAATCTACTGAAGTTTATACATTGTTTTACGTAGCCTGTATATGGGATACATAGACCATGCCCGCGGGTTGTATGCGGCTTACATGATTTTATGCCGGGTTTTTTTATTATTTTATTAAAGATATTTTTGTTCGGTTATTTTATTAATTTTTTAATATTTTTTTTAATATATTTGTTAGGTTATTTTACTATTTTTTTTTAATATTTTGTAATATGATTTAAATAAAAAAAATAAACATGAAAGTTTCAAGCATTTTTAAAAACAAGACATTAGCAAAGTTTCTACATTGTTTTTATTTATCCAGTATCAGGATACATAAGCAGTGGCCCGCGGGTTGCATGTGGTTCGTTAATTATATGCCAATTTTTAAATAAATTTTAATGTTTATTTAATTAGCTTATTTTATTAGATTTTTGAAAATATTTTTAATATTAAAAATAGCCATGAAAATTTCAAGCAAAGAATCACGACCTTAGCAAATTTTCTACATTGTTTTTATTTACTCTGTGTCAGGGATACATAAGCCATAGGCCGCGGGTTGCATGGGGTTCGCTAATTATATGTCAATTTTTGTAAATATTTTTTTTAAATGTATTTTATTAGGTTATTTTATAATATTTTTTAAAAACATTTTTAAATATGATTTAAATAAAAATAGGCAGGAAAGCTTCAAGCTTTTTATAAAGAAAAAGACGTGAAATTGCTACGTAGTGCTAAAATAGGTTTTTATTTATTCTATATCAGGGATATATAGGCCGTAGCTCGCGGGTTGCATGCGACTTACCTGATTTTATGCTGGGGTTTTTTGTAATATTCATTTTATTAGGGTATTTTGTTAGGTTATTTTAATTAGTTTTTTAAATATATTTATTAAAAAGATTTAAACAAAAATAGGCAGGAAAGTATCAAGCATTTATAAAGAACAAGACATTAGCAGAGTTTCTACATTGTTTTTAATCATCGTAAATCAGGGATACATAGACCGTGGTCCGCGGATTGAATGCGGCTCAGTAATTTTTACATATTTTGCACATTTATTTAATGTTATTTTTGTAAGGTTATTTTATTAGATTTTTTAAAAATATTTTTTTAATATAAAAAATAGGCATAAAAGTTTCAAGCATTTATAAAGAATAACGATTTTTTACCTTAACTTCCTTTAAAAAATAAATTTTTTAGTGTGTTGGGGGGGAGTATACCAAATTGTTTTCTAAAACAAATCCTCTTGTACCCTTTGTTAAAAGCATTACTTATTTCTTGAATTTTGGAACACTATATAGAATGTAAGAATCTTTATAAGTAAAAAACTATATTAATAATAATTTTTTAATGTAATGTATGATAACAATGGATTGTGATTTATTGATACTAAAATCGCTGTATATCTATAAGTATTAGTTATACAGTATAGAGAGGGCACTGAAAATTGATGGATTTCAAAAAGTCGCAGTTCTTTTATAGGTTGCAGAGCATCCTTGGAGATTAAAATAACTATGCATGAAGTTCAGCCGCTAGTAAAATCTATTGAGTTTTCTCAATTTCAGTGAAACATAAATTATTCAAACATAGACAAAAAATTCTGGCAGCATTTTAATGTCAAAATATCTTTATAATCAGGATTGAGAATCAAATAACATGACAAGCAATAACATGATTGGGAATCAAATAACATGACGAGTAATAACATGATTGGAAATCAAATAGCATAGTAGGAATGAAAAACATGAGCAATAACATGGTTGGAAATCAAATAACATGATTGGAAATCAAATAAGATGACGAAAAAAAAATAACATGATTGGAAGTCAAATAGTATAGTAGGAATCAAAAACATGAGCAATAACATGGTTGGAAATCAAATAAGATGACGAAAAATAATATGACTGGAAATCAAATAGCATAGTAGGAATCAAAAACAAGAGCAATAACATGATTGGAAATCAAAGAACATAGAATCAAATAACATGGAGAAATGATATGATTGGGAATCAAATAACATGGAGAGAAATGATATGATTGGGAATCACATAACATGGAGAGAAATGATATGATTGGGAATCAAATAACATAGGAATCAAATAACATGACGAGTAATAACATGATTGGGAATCAAATAGCTAGGGTTTGAAAGAACTGGATCAACCGAAAATCTTCCGGGAAGAAGTCCTATTATTCCTACGTTTATTTTTATTCAATATCATTTAATCCTCAGTGGCCACTGTGAAGAATTAAAAATTAAAATTTTTTTTTAATTAAATTTAATTTTTAATCGTTCAGAATTTTATTTTGAAATTTTTAATTATTTTCAATACTATTTTACAGAAGACTCAGAAAGCTCTTTTGAGTATTCAGAAATAAGTGAAAAAGAAAATATTTACTCTCTATTATATTATTTCCCACATTCTTCATGAATTCCTAGTTTTCATGTGATTTTTTCTAATTTGTCCCATAGATAGAATGTACAATTTTGTTTTTCACGAAATTTTATAATAAATGTAAAAATTTTTATATTAAGTTTGTCTTTTGAGGTTCAACGTATTCAAATATTACATTAGATTTGTTTGCGTAAGTCTTATAGGATAACCATTATAAAGGTTGAATGTAATATGACAAAAAATGACAAGGTATATATGACAAAATCTGTTTTGTAGTTCAATATTACATATTTAAAAATGAAATTTAAATAATTGTATAAATACAAAAATTAAATTGTTTAGTTTTGCATTTTACATGGTCATTTTTTTTTTTTTTGTTAAACAATTGGTATACAAAAGGCACTTTGTAGACAATTTGGTGTTGAGGGGTATTGTCTAGTAAAACATCAAATGAGACGATATGTTTCTTTTTTTGTTTTTTGTTTTTATTTTGCTTTGTTTTTTTGTTTCCATTTCCTTCCATTGTTGCCATTTTCTAATTTAATCTTTTGAAGAAAAAAAAAATGTATTGTATTTAAAATCATTAATTTTTCTTTTTAGGATTCATAAGTACAAAACTATTTTTTAAAAAAGAATTAATTCCAAAATTATAACTGTTCCAATTTTAATATTCTTTTTTTTTTATATAAAGAAAAACATTTAGCTTTGAAATGCAAATTATAATATAATTATCTATATAAGTTCCTTTTGATAATCACTCATAACATTGTTGTGATTTTAGAACAAAGCAAAATCAAAAAAGGTTTCAGTGGAAAAGATAAAGGTGTATAGACACTAATTCCATACATACTACTGTACCCAGAAAACAAGAGCAATTCTTTTTTTTTCAAAAACTCTTTTATTTATTATTTACAAATTTATTTATCCTTTCAAGTAATCCCTCTGGACACAATGCAGCAGGCCAACTTTTCCAATCTCAATGCATCCTTTGAATTTCACATAAAAATACCAACTTTAACTATTCTTTGTACAATTTGTTCTTTAAAATATGGATAAACGCATTGCAAAGAAAGTGTGATATATTGTTGCAAAATTTTATAATTCAAAAATAATAAAAATATGAATAGTTTTTCCTTTGCAAAAGTATTTTTTATGCTCAGAATATCATATTTGGTAATATACTTTGTTTTTCAAATTTATATCTCAAATTATTATTATACATTTTTTTTGTATGTGCTTAAGAGTTTGTCGACACAAACTACAAATTACAAAAATTCTTGGTTTAAACTGAAAATAAAAACTTCAATTTATGAATTTAAGGTTGAATTTCCATGTTTATTCCTTTCATACGCATTTAAAGAAAACTTTTACATGAAGTTTCAAAGCATTTAGAACAGAAATATTTTTATTGTGATGTTTGAATAATGAATATAAAATGCATAAAAATTCAATAAAGAATAATTAAAACCAACTTTTAAATGTAAATAAGAAACAAATGTACATACATAAAAATGTTATTATTTTTAAATTCTCCTTTATTAATATAAACACACTTATTTATTTGTTTTGTTTTCTTTTTAAATAACCAACTTAAAAAGTAGCATTTATGAATTTTCTTCGATAATATTCAAAATCACTCAAAATTCTTTGATTTTCAAATAACAAAAGTTTTTAAAAATAAAATATCCTGCTTGATTTTCTGGCACAGCTATTATATTACCTTTTTATAAAATTTTTAATGTTATCATTATAATCAAAATAAATAGTGACAGGTGGCTGCTTCATTTTCTTACTTTCTCAAAATCATGAAAATTCGTCATCTTTCTTTAAAATTACATTGTCTATATATTATATTATCTTGTGGATCACATTCATTTAGAATTCTTAATCCAAAATACAACACATGTTGACAAAGCTTTAAGCATAGAAAAGTTCAATGTTTTGGATCACAACTTTTCGCATTCAATATATTTTATTCATTCGAAATTCAAAATTGAAAATGTGTGTATCTTCTTCGCAAAAAATGTTTTATTATTTATGATGAAAGAAATGACAAAACAAGATGGAGTTAATGAGCTTTAAATTCTCCTTTATTAATATAAACACTTATTTGGCTTTGTTTTGTGTTTCTTTAAATGCCTCAACTTAAAGTACCATCAATTTATCCTTCGATCAATGTCTAAATCACTCAGAATTTACAACTCCAAGTGTATTGTTCAAATAACGAAAGTTTTTCAATATGAAATATCCTTGATTTTCAACTTGCGTATTGCTACTATTATGCAATTTTAGATATTCTCGTATATCCATAATTTACTCTTTCACCCTTTTCGACAAAATCCTTTAAAGCATTTAGATAGATAACTTCTTTATTCATGTTATTTCTTTGTTAGATCACATTCGACTAACCCAATCCAGGCTACAGCGTTGACGTGTTGTGTGTGAGGGACACGACGTTTCATTCAGCTCATATTTTCATTCCAATTCAAGCTTTGATAGATAAAAATTCTTTGAGTTGTCGAAATCGAGCAGGCTCTCGCTGAAGTAACATTACGCCTCAGCCTGACTGCTACTATGGTCACACGAGGCAAAGTAGTATAGTAGCTATGCTATTCAGAACATGAGAATTTTACGGTTATGTCGCTGCAGGCATCGGAGACAGGCGTCCTTTTATTGTGCATATCTTTCGTCTGTGGTGGAAACAAACTTTTGCTCAACGATGAAATTAGATTTGCAAAAATAAGAATTCTGCAATTAATTATCGAAATAGCAATAAAATAGTCATTATATTGTTTCGAAAAATGAAGCTACGAATTCTCATTGGTACGGTATTGCAACCTAAAGAAGTGGCCTTCGAGGGTTTCTCAATGTTGGGTACAGCTGATTTTGCAATTAAATACAGTAAAAATCTGAATAAAAACTATCTATGTCTCAAAAGTTGGAACAAAACACACATTTAAAAAAAAAAAGTTAAAATCCGGATGGTTAGTTTGGTTCATCGGAGCAAACATGGGAAGTGACCGCGAAGAATTATATATAGTAGGTTTAACATTTATTTTTCAAAAAGGGATTCACTTCAATAATGTTAATTTGAATGTGAATTCTGACCACTTTTGTTTATAAACAACTTTGGCATACAATCGTAATGAATAAGGTTTTTGTTTAATTATTAACTTTAAGTAGAAGTAAAATTTTTTAAAATTAAGATTAAAATTAAACTATAGAAAAGGATATTATTAAGATTAAATTAAGTTTATTAATATTTTTGAGGTATGTTTACTCCTTTAATGGTGTATGTTAGCCAAGAAGTCAGAAGTGGATTTTGTGAAATGTTGCTCATTGTTATTGCATGATGCTAAAGTTGATGCATGAGCGATAATTAGAACAATTAGGAACATATACAGCATTCATTATAACTGGCTTAATTGCTTGATAGTTTTCTTTCTGATACTGTAACTAGAAAGAAATATTGAAGATTACATTTTAATGACCTATTTGTAAATAAGTTTCAAAGTAATAATGAATGGTATTTTATTTCACGCTTTAATTTTTTACTCTGTTATAAACCTGTTGTTATTTTTATAGGACATCTCCAGCATACAATTTTTTCAAAAAATAAAAGAAAGCATCTTGAGTTCCTCTATAATCTAGGTGGATAAATATATTTTATTTATTCATTTGAAAAAATCTTGTTCATTTTATCCTCTTTCTTAGCTAAGATTCAAATTTTTTGCAATGCTAGTTGAACATTCAGCATTGAACTTCAGCTATTTTTGAATTATACAAGCGGCTCCTTACTCACAGTACAGTATTCATGTTATTAATTTATATTAATTATTTGCTCACAAATTTTCAATACTCCTGTATTAGATGCATAGAAAATTTTTGTTGAATGAAAATACTTTGACACAATTCTGTATCATCAAGCTAGTAATTCGCCAGGCCGGGCAAATGTGAAATCTATCCAAGCGTGAATTCAATTACATGGGAGGAAAATGCTG